>JAJJHQ010002270.1:375920-477053 GCA_021223825.1 Drosophila ironensis
TTCAGAACTTGATTTTTGAAGGTACTTATTCTTGTTGGCTCCCCATATTACGCAACATTTCGATGCATTCCCGCGATTAGAGCAAATGAAAACATTTCTGCGAAGTCTGCGTGCCAGCTGAGAGGGCAAAGATGTGCCGGGCCACTGATAGTGCTCCGCAAACCCAAAAGCCAGCAAGTGCCCCCAAGAGTGGCTCCAACAGAACAGCCAGAAGACGGCCAGGGTGTTGTTATCACAGCCTGGGAATCTGATTAGAGCCAAAGCTGAGGCAGAAGCAGAAGCAGGAGCTGGCGGTGGAGCTGGGACAGCGTGTAAGCCGAGTGGCCGGATTGTCGGGTGCACGCAATCGAGTCGCGCACATTAATATTCAAAAATTGCGTTTTTATGCTAATTCCCACACACAACCTGTCGATAGATTACTCAATGACAAGCCGGACCAGGGCGCTGCAGTGGGCTGGGAGTCGGTTTTGGGATTGCCACGGGAGGAGAATGGAAAGAATGCACGCAGGATGCACTACCAAAAGGCTCTACACTAGGTTTGAAAATAGATTATTTTGAATGTGTATTTTATATTATTTAAGAAATTATATATCGCATTTTAGAGATATTTAAAAAGTGTGTGTTTTCCATAAAGAAATTTTATTATTTGGAGTTTAAAGTTCTGCAAAATGTTGAGTTGAAAATAAAGAATTTTATTATAAACGTTTCCTAATGGAAAGCCTCAAGTTCAATGGTTATAGTGCAGTTGGGAAAGCTTAACAATTCTATTTGGCTGGGGCTGGGAGTCGCTAAAAAGTATTAAATATAAGAAAAATTCTTTGGTATTTTACATATCTATATTATCAAAATTTAACACAATACCTGCTTTTCTATTTTAATTTCTCTCTGTGCTTGCAACTGTGTGTACTCCGTAATTGTGTTATTTTCTTGCCTTTCTGGAGGATGATGATGATCATCTTTTCCTCGGGTATCGCACTTTGCCATCTTTTTGGCTGCCTTATTATTAGTTTGCTTTTACTTGACCAGGCCACGACTTGTCCAGGTCCCAGCGCCATATTACTCATACGCACCGTTGTCTATTTACTTGGCCTGCCGCCGCTGTTGTTGCTGCTGTTGCTGCTGTCGCTGCGTGTGTTGCCGGCGTAGTTTAGCAATAATTAAGTTGTTAAATTGTTGCACGTAAGTCAGTGTGGCGGTCTGGGCCGTCGCTCAGCCGGTCAGGAGGAAAAAGCGCCTTCGTCCGATCGCTGGCCGCGCGTTAATAATAATGTTCGGCCTGACTTACGATCCACGTCCTTGGGTTACTGATATATGCGATACTTAAGGTATTTATTACAAGCGATTGTAATCTCATGCCTGAATTTCTCTATACATATAAATACCTTACTGTTTGGCCAGCAGCGGCAACGGCGGTTGCTGCAGCAAAATATTTATAGTCCCGACAACCGGGCCGGGCTCTTGGCTGCCACTCGGTTGCAGCTTAGGCACCCAAGCATACCCTGTAATTTGCCCTAAGATTTCGTCCGATATGCTGCCTGCCAAGCAATTAATCATCCACTCAATGCATCTCATTAGGGACTTGCATTCACTTTTGTCCTCCGCAGCGTGTATACCCGAGTGCAGGGTGGAGTTCCTTGCTTATTTGCACTTGGGAACCACGCCTCATTAGAGCGAGCCATTCGGGCAGTGCCTGGTGGCATCTCTCAGCGCAGCGTCCGCTGAATTATGCAATACATAAACTATATTCCAGAAACTTGCAGAGCAAACTGCCAGGGGACAGGTTTACCTGCCTAAAGGGAACTTTCTTCTGGCTATTTGGTTATATTTTATTTTTAGTTTAGTTATTTTATACAAATGAAAAGGGGAAACATCCAAGAAATCCAAGATTGCTTTAATAGTTTATAAACTTGACTTAATAAACCAATAAACTTTACAAATATTACATTTATTAATTTATCTTAAAGGTATATGGTTTACAACTTATATTTAGCTCTATTTTTTGACATACTCCATAAAAAGTAAGGAAATATTAAAAGAGAATATTCCACATGACTGTGTTTTTGATTACTTCAATAAATGAAAACATCTTTATAAGATTTGTAAGGTATAATATTCTAAGAAAAAGCTAAGAGTTTTTGAATTTCTAAGACAAGACAAGTGGGTCAAGAAAAACCCTCAAAAATGTTGAAAAATCTAGTTGAAATTTCGCTCTTGGATGCTCTACTGTAGCTGCTGGGGCATCTCATCCCGTGAAAGACCAGACCAGTTTCCCAAGCTCAGACGTTGCACTTGTTACGTTTTCGGTTTAACTACTCTTTTTCATTTTGGTTTTTTTTTATTTTGTTGCATGCCAAATATGCAAAAAGCTTTGGCGCATGTAATTTTCCCCGGCGCATGTGTGTGTGTTTGCATATAATGATTATTGTAGGTACAAGTGCGAGAAATCGTGTTAGATCGCGGGTAATAAATTTAGACACCAACCATGCAAAAGGAGTCCTGTCCCCTGTCCTCTGTTTTCTGTCCTGGCGTGGCAGTCGCCCCTCCTGCTGCCGATCCTCTCTCTCTCTTGGCCAAGATGCCAAGCCAATGTACTTGGCCCCTTTGGGATGTCGGGATGCCCCCCCCTTCTGGTTGTGGTGCAAGTTTTAAGCACTTCCTTTTATTATATTTTATGGGCACTTGTTTTTTGCCTCGCGAGGCGACTTGAGAGGCTGCCGTCGCCGTCCGTCGTCCGCCGTCGTTCGGCGGTTGTAGTAGATTTTTTATAGTCGGGGGCTTTTGGCTTTAATGTCCCATTAGAGGCGGGCGAGAAAGACTTGCAGCGTATTTAGGAATAATAAAATTAATGCGAGTTCATCGCCGACGAAACAGGAATCCGGGAACGCAAACTAGGACTCTGCGCTCCATTGACTTTGGCGAATTCAATTCAATTTCCCATTCAATATAAATATATCTAGGTATATTCTTCCTGGGAGCCATTTGGCAAAATGTCGCCAGCGTACACACATAACTCATAACCCGCACAAAAAATGAATCGTTTGGCAAACCTTTTTTTGCTGCCTGACATTTTTCCATGCCATTAACGACAACTTGAACCAAAATAAACCATTTTTTGCGCTTGCTTTTTGTTGGTTTGTTTCTACTTTTCTGCCTTATGACTTTTCACCAATGCACTCGACTTGGCCCGAAGTGAATGGCGGAATGGTGGCCCTTGGAGTCGAGTTCGGTGCCAGCGAGGGAGCCGGAGCCAGCGCCACGGCTTTGTTATTAGTAGATGTCATATTAGAGCCAAACCGAAGCAGCCGTACAAAAAACAGGCAACAGCGTCTCTAGACCAGCTTCGCTTTTAGCCACGACATTCAATTTGAGCCCGGCATGGGGGCAGGCGAAGATAGAGGTTCAAAAGTACGATCAGAATGCTCAGTCCAGGCAAAACGAATTTCGGATACCTGTTACACTTTCAAAGCTTTAATGACCCCAGAAATACTTATGAACCCATTGGATTCATTAAAAACTCTAAGATGATAATATTCTTTGACTCCCTGACTCTGTGCCATAAGTTCAATATACCCTTTTACTCTTAGATTCCCCCAAAAACCGTTTGCAGTTTCAATTTTGCAATTGCCAATCGATGCAAGTTTGTTTGCCGACTTCGATAGCATTTCGACATTTGCGGTCGTTAATTGAATTGCCAAGCGAGCGCCCTGAGCAGGTGAAATCGAAAGTTTTGTGGCGGAGATCATCTCCAGGATTTCGAGGCTCCCAGCTGGTTGTACTAATTAGATCGGAGCGACCAAGGCCGCGCTGGCAAAATTGAATGCATAACAAATTTCATTTATAGCCGGCACGCAAGCGACACACATCAGGAAAAAACACATAAAATGGCCAGAAACGAGAGCGTCGCGATGGAAAAGTTACTTTGGCAGGCTTTTAGCTCTGCCATAATTCAGTCCGATAAGCGATCTTAACTATCTACACGATCTGGACAGGCCGGACCGCTGTCGTTCTGGCTTTCAGGCAGCCGGCAAGCAACCCGGCAACCCGGCAACTGCCAACTTGCAACTTGTTGCCAATTGCATTTCGGCTTCTTGACGCGGGGTCGATCGCTGTGACAATATTTGCATGCCGGCTCGCACACTCGCTTGCTGGAGGAGCAGGTGGAGCAGGAGGCGCAGGAGGAGCTGCAGGGGCTTGGTATCAGCGCCATCATCTCATCATCGATATGCCATCAATGCGGAATGGTCGCAAATTATCTGGCCTTAAGAGCGCTGGCCTGGGAGCCTCCACTCGAACTTCACTTCGAGAAACAAGTATTGCAGAAAAAGGCAGCCAGCTTGAGAAATCAGTAGGGATTGAGGTTTATAAACAAATTTAAAAACAAAATTGAGGAGGAAACACAAGTTGGTCTTTAAGGATATACTATATTTTTTTTTTTCAAGAAAACCCATTCAATTTTTCTGTATTTGATGATAGTTTTCTTTTATTTAATAACGAAGATATTGTAGTCATTCGATTTACTGAGTTTATTTACTTTTATACAAATATTTATGTTAATAGATAGTTTATATTGCCAATGGAAAACTCTTTGCTGGTAGTATTTGATTTCTAATATATTTAACACCTATTATAGGTTTTTTACAACTGGTAAAGATAATTAAACCTTTTGAATTCAATACAATTAATTCCCAAGAAATTCAACGTGTGCAACAATAAATCAATATCCATTTTAAACAATTTATTCCTTAAAAAATTAGTAAAAAAGCCATACAAGATATTAGACAAGTTATTAGGTTTTTGGTCGCCCAAGCTTATTTTATACAATTTTGTAAGTAATTTTCCTCCCAGTGCAGTTGCGGGATCCTCTCCAGCAGCAGGCGGCACTCTGTGGGATCCGACGATCGGTTCGCTTAATGCTTTTGTGACATTTTAAGGTTCAATTTGGCTAATAATGGCGGTGCAGATAAAACGCTGGCTCTTCGGAATTGGCCAGCGAATCGCAGTCGAAAGTGCTGCGTTGCCGGCGATAGAGTTCTAATGAACTGCCGGTTAATTGTAATGCACGGGCCATACAATATCTGGTTGAGTAATTAACGTAATTACAATGTCGCGATCAGTCATTGCCGGGCATTGTGCAGCTCCTTGCGAGGGCAATTTGCTGCTCCCAGAGCCACAAACAAATGTCTCCCCGATCCCTGTCATTTCCGTTGCCGTTGTGTTTGGTTTACTCGCTTTTGGCGGATTTCTGTTGGCCAACTGCTGGCCCAAATGTTATGCCAAATTGCAGCTACCGTTTGGCCGGGCGGTTGGCGTATCTTTTCGGGTCTCTGCGGGCCAGTTGGTATCGGCCTTAATCTCTCCCGGTAACCGGCTACCGGGCAAACGTGGCAAGCGGGGCGACCGTGTTGCCCGAAATCGTTTCCCCAACGCTTTGCTGGGGCCGGGGAGGGGCGGCGTTTGATCGCATCATCGGATTCGGATTCCGAATCGGAGTCGCAATCGAGGGCTCCCTCGAGTGGCTGCAACAACTCTTTCGTCTGGCGCAAAGGACATCAAACAGAAGCGGCGATCGCTTCTAATTTGCATAAACATTCGTTTAACATTTATCCCCAAAAACGTTTTCGCTGTTGCTGCTTTTTTTTCTCGTCTTCTCCCTCAAAAAGTCGTCATAATCTGCAGACGTTTTTGGCTGAGACCAGCAATTTTCAGTTGCCCTTTGTTTCGCCGTTTTTTTCTCCGTTGGCTTGCCAATTTCATTTCGCTTCTGCGACTCCCGAAACCATTAAAGACCAAAACAACAGTAGCCAGATATCGATGCTAATCTTGGCTGCGGTTTAAACTTTAGGCCAGCTTATATTTGGCTACTTGGGGTTACACTTTGGTTCAAAAAGTGCGAGATATCTAAGCTAGGGAATCGTATTTTAAAGGGTTTCAGTTTTAGAAATCGTAGAGTATTCCACAGTCATCTCAATAAAGGCCAAATATTTCTTTCTTAAGTTCATAAACCAGCAATGGAGTTGTTTTGCATTCGTTCTTTTGTCATGTATCTCTTATCAGGCACAAAGAGTCGATGGAATTGGCCAAACATCTCAATTCCCAGCAGGTTTTATGGCAATTTTTTGGTGATTTTTTTTTTTTTTCTCTCTCATAACATGTATTTAAGATTTTTTTGTATCAGATTTTTTCTGCTATTGGTGGTAAGTGTGGGTTGTGGATACATACGTGTGCGTGAACCATTACTCAAAAATATAGGGAAACCCCGAAACGGGGCGTGGAGGATAATTTCGACGCACAATGTCAATACAGATGGTACAACAGCCCTTTAATTTCCGGCGACAATCCTTGTCCAGAATACAGGTGGTCCCACTTTTTGGCGCAGCGAATCCCCTGACGTACTGCATCAGATGTGGCGATGGGATACGAGATCCTCACATACCTTACAGCGGTGGCGACGGTGATGAGAACGCGTCCATCAGAGTGATGATCCTCGCAGGTCGCGTCGTTTCTTGGCGATCGTCGGCATCGGGAGTTGGAGGATCCGATTCTTAAGGTGGTCAGGGAATCGGTTACATGGACAACCGCGGAACAGCTGGCTATTGGTAGCAGGCTTGGACATTCGGTCGCCGATCGGAGCAGACGCCGGAATCAAGTCGTAGTTCCTCTTGGCGCCGCGTATAGCATCGATGCAGTGCATCACAGCTGGTGCAGCAGATCCTTGGACACCTATCAGCGGTGATGAGCAGCTGGCTACTGATGGCGGGCTTGGGCATCCAGTAGCCGCTCGGAGCAGAGAGCAGACGCCGGAATCAAGTCGTACCTCCCTTTGGCGCCGCGGATAGCTTCGATGCACTGCATCACAGTTGGCGCAGCAGATCCCTGGACACTTGCCATCGGCGACAGTGCTGCCAACACGACGATACCGGAACGTTGAGAGCCAGGGACAGATGAGGATTATGATCCTCGGCATCCACTTCCTTGACCAGGCGGTCGCTGACATCTGGAACTGGTGGACCCAAAGCTGGAGCTGCGCATCCCTCCTTGTTTAATCCAGAAGCTAGAACGAAAAAAAAAAAAATAAAATTACTTACCCAAAAAATTAGATTTCTCGAGCTTAAGTAATGATTTTTTTGTCAGAACTAGTTGGGAATTATTCCACCACAGCAGGTGGACAAATTGGTTTGGCGGTTTGGAATTTGAATTTAAATTTAAATTTTCAAATTTTAACTGATCGTCGGCTAGGCGGTTGGCGGAAAAAATATATGAATTTAATTTTTCAAATTTTAACTGATCGTTGGAAAGGCGGTTAGTCAGAGAAAATATTTAAATTTATTTTTCAAATATTAACTGCTCTTTGGGCTCAAATCTAAAATTTATTTTTCAAACTTTAACTGATCTTTGGCAAGGCGGTTAGGCAGAAAAAAACTTTAAATTTATTTTTCAAATATTAACTGCTCTTTGGGCTCGAATTTCTATAAATTTATTTTTAAAATTTTAACTGCTCCTTGGGTTTGTTGGTTAGGTGGTTTTTGGTGATGAATGAACAATATAGAAATGCTGTTCTTGTCTCATTAATCCAAAGAAATCGTTAACCTCAACCTACTTTTGATTCGCTTCTAAATTCTAGGAAATCTCAAAGTTGCTATCAAATAAATTTCAAAAGCCGTTCCGCTGGAATCCCAAAGGGTAACGCCCCTTTTTCTCGACCAATTCCCAGAAGTTGTGTGTCGGGCAATAGACAGGGCGACCCAAATTGGAAATCCAGCTAAAATTCAACATTGCCATCGAACTGCAATTTCTATTTGTTTGCCTGACAACTACCAAGCCAGAAAGGCGGATTGCAAACAAATGGTAAAGAGTTGAACCGATTTGGGTGTGAAAACGATCATAAACTCAATTAAAAATCTGGGAATACTACCAGTTATATAGTTTTTTATTGGGTTTCAACCAAAAGCCAACTGTCCTCCCTTGATTGGCGTTTGAGGTGCGCGTGCGCGTGTCTGTCGAGCGCAACAATTAATTTGAATAATTAGCAGCTAACGATGGGGACAGCATCAAGCAGTAAAGGCGGCACAATCGAGTGCCACACCAAGAGGCATCAGCAGCAGCAGCAGCGAGAAGCAGCAACGGCAAAGGCAACATTAACTGAGATTGCGTTGACTGCTTTCAACTTGTCGATTGTGTCACGCCAACAGGAGTTAAGGCCAAGTCAAAGGCAAGGCGCTCGCTCCTCGGCAAATGGCGGTATAAAAAATGCATTTGGCACTTGAGAATTTATGTGCCTGCTGCCGCCGCTGCTGCGGCTGCTGCTGCCTTTGGACGATGGAGGAGAATCGGCGGGGAATTGACGCAGAACTCCGGAGTACGTCACGCGAAATGATGAATTACTCGCCGGGGACGCGCGTCAGTCTTTGATGAGGAACGACAGCGTGAAATTAGACAAAAGGGTTATGGCAACACAACAGCCGAATGAAAGCGCTTGTCGAGGAAAATATTGAGAGGTGGGCAGCACTTCAAGGGCGTAGCCAGGATCCTGGCGGGATAGGCAACACATATGCCCAGAAATTAAAAGATTTTAAAGCCCCTAATCCCTTAAAATACATACGTATGAAGTTGATCAAACGCTGGCCTTTTTTTAATTTATTGCTAAAGAGCTACCATTTTTTGCTAAAGAGCTACTTCAATAACTTTACCTTTAAAGTTAAAATTTAAAGTTTTAAAATCTGGTTACAGTTTCAGTTTTCTTAATGGGTGGCTACCCAAGGCCCAAAGGACCTCGATTGTTTGGCTTCAAAAACTCAAAAAATTCAAAAATTGGTTGAATATTCCCTTGAAATAAACTTTGTTGTAAGATTTTTAAGTCCTGTAATCTCTTAAGTTTTTTTTGAAGTTGATGGGACTTTGTTTTTTATCAATTTATTGCAAAATAGCTAACAAACTAAGGAGAGTTTGAAAACTTACTTTGATAATACCTTGAAAACTTCACCTAAGTTTCTAAATTTGGTTAAAGTTTCAGCTCCCTTAAAGTGTCAGCAGGACTTTGATCTTTAGACTTTAGGAACTCGAAAAAAGCGAAAATTGGTTGAATATTCCCTTGCAAAAAATGTTGTTGCCCGAAAATGCAAGAATTCGTTGAATTGCTATAAACTTGGTTGCCAATTTTGGGCCACCCCTCCTTGGAGGCGCCTCTGAATGGTGATGTGTGCCATATGTGCGACTGTCGAGGCTGTCGGGTTGACTTTGCACTCGAGGACGCGCCTTGACTTAATGAAGATGACGATCCGGAGGAGGAGGAGGAGGAGGAGCTGGAGGCCACAAGCCTGTGCTGGGGCACAGGAGTGCAGAAGTGCAAGACTGGGCGTGTTTTAATCCTTGGCGGACCTTTCGCAGAGCCAAATGCTAGGTGTTGCCGCTGATGTTGTCACTGCCACAACGCACACGAGGCGTTAATTTATTACAAATTATTATGATTCCTTTTTATTCAGCGTTTTGGTGCCGCTCCGGGCCCAAGGCGGTTTTTCTTCCGCGTCTGCCTGGAAAACATAAACAACAACAACAACAGTAAAAATACCAACAACCCTCGTTGAAGACGTCTAGACAAATGCACTTCAAAGGTTAACATGATAAATGTCGCTTGCTGCCTTGTGACGCGACAACTTTCATGTTGCTGTTGCACTGCGTTTGGGATTTGAGGTGTTTTTTGTCCCCGCCTTCATTGTTTTTACTTTTCTGCGAGTTGGCAATTATTAAGCCGAGCAAGTCAACAAATTAATCAATGACGTGAGCAATTAAGAGACTTTATAACCCAGGTGAGCGGAGCCGGCAAAGGATTTTGCATTCTAATTTCATGTTTCTCTAATTGTGGCCAATGCAAAGGCATTCGAAATGCGGGAAACTCGTTGCAGTTGCAGGAGCCAAGACTCCAGATTGCCACATCTTCATATTCATCGCCAGGCTGGCGATTGGCATTCCCGGCCAGGTCCGGCTCGCTCGGATTGGATTGGATGTGATATGATGCGGCGACTGCTGGACCGCAAACTGCGACACCAACGGCTCGCGCTGCCCAAAACCGCAGAGCAGCAGCATCAGCAGCAGCAGCAAAGCCGCCAAGAGCCGCTGCAGCAACTGCAACACTAACAAGCGACTTTAGCCAAATTAAGTTGTCCAGTTTGCGGTGTACGCACAGCGGGTTGCAAATAACAATCTCCTGTTTACAGCCACCACAGCCGGCAGAACAACAATTGGAAACAACAGCAATCAAAGCGGCGGACCTACAACAATATATATGGCTGCGACCCAAAAAACGCATTTAACTCATATTTCTTGCCAGTCGCCAAAACTCAGTTTTGTTAGATTCGATTTTTTTGCTGCTGCTCCTATAAGGCACCTCTACGTCGATTTCATATAAATTGTCAATATTTGACACATTTACGTGGCGAGGTAAAAAAAAAGGAAAAAACGGGTAAGAAAACAGAAAAATATTTGTCGGCAAGTTTGGAAATTTATCAAGAGCCCAGCACAAATAAGTGGGAACCAATCAAGAGGCAAAAGCAGGACCTAAAATACCCTTTTTTTCCAAAATCCTTAACCAACTTTGAAGCCTAAATTTGCTTAGTTATATTATTAAAAGCTGTTAGAGTTTTCCAGTTTTCATCAATTTATTGCAGAGCATTTGACACGTTTCCTTTGTCGCTTTAAAATCGCAAAAGAAAAAGAGAATTATTAACTTAATTTTGTTAGCTTCAAAATATTTTTGCCGAACATTACGAAAGCCGAACGAACGCCGCGGCTGTTGCCACTCCGGCGGTGGCGGTGGCTGCGGCGGCACAGCCAAAAATTATTAACTAAAAAAGCCAGAAATTGCAAAAAGATTGCCTGGAAATTGACATTTGCTCGTTAATGTGTGCCTGCTGTTGTTGCTGGTTGGCCCGGACCAGAGGCAACATCAGCCCCAGCAGCTGACCAGGCTCGTTTGTCGGCATCGCATGCGACTGCCAATAATTTAGAGCTTTTAATAAAAATGTTGCTGCTGCAACAGCAACAGCAGCAGCAACTGCAGCGGCAACAGCAACACCGACATCGTTTCGCGGCGGAGACTGCGCAAGATTTATATCATAATTTATTTATTAATTTCATTAAGTAAATTTTGGTTTGATGAATGGGGTTGTCTTTTGGTCGCCTTGCAGCGTTGTTGCCGAAATGTTTATTGTTGCTTTTGCAGCCACTAAAGAGGCATCATAAATAACCAGCCATAAATAGTGTGGGAGTACAAATTTGGTTGCAGTAATTACATTTTCTCAGCATATTTCCAGCGATTTTGTACGTGTTTGGCCGAAATAAAACACCAAACCGCTGCTGACTTTCACTCCAAAAGGACGTACCACAACTGAAAAACAATCTGATTTTACTTTTAGCTTCAACATGTTTTCCAAAATGTCGTAATTCATTGCCTATTTATGCGCACTTGTTGCACAACCCGGCGAGCATTGGGTCTTCTAAACGCTTTATAAGCGCCTCATGGCATCTTGAATAATAGCGCACAATTTAGGCGAACATCAAAAAATGATTAAAAATCCATTTAAATTTATATTCAATAATAAAACTGAAATGCAACATCGGGTAAATTTACGAAGCAAGCGAATTGTTTAGCGTTTGCAACATCGCGGGGCCCGGGAAAATCGAGAAAATCAAAAGCCCATAAAACTGACGACTAAAATCAATTGCGACGCTAAACTTTAATACCCCCATCTAGACTTGGCGACTTGGCCGGCAACAAAAACGGCAAAAAGGCTACCAAAATTGAAGGTTTCAACGCTGTGCGCTGGCCAAACAAAATCGCAACCAGCCTCTTGCCAAATTCAATGGATTTTACTTTTCGTTTGGCCAACAAAAAACTAAGAGAATAGTACCAAAGAGCTGCAAAAATCGAAGTAAAAAAAACCACTGTCGTGACCAATTAGTGATCCGGCCGACGGGGGCGAGGGGGGCGTGGTCGCGCAGGCGCACGTCGACTGTGGATATATCTTGGACTGAACAGCAGGGACGGGAATAAAGACAGCAAAGCCAGAGAGCTGCAATCGAGACCGAGTCTGAATCTAAATCTGAGTTTTCAGCGTCTGAGGCGCACTTTACATTCAAATATTTTGTGACACAAAGCGTTTTTTTTTGTCAGCTTGCTATTGGGTTTGGGGATTTGGGTTTGCTATTGCTTTGCTTTTCCTGTGCTTTGCTTTTGCTTTTGCTGGGGGTCTTTGTGGGTCTGTCCAACTGCATATTTGTTTTGGCTTTTGTCTGTGGCAAATCTTTGGCCATTTTTCTGCTTGGGCGTGTTTCGAGTGTCATGCGTTTATATTCTATACTCTAACTTAGGGGTTCTATCCTGGGATTATATTTTGTAGAGCTTTATTTCGATATAAGGGTTTTTATGCTAAAAATGTGCATTCAAAAGCAAGTTCTAAGTGGTAAATATTTCCATATTTCTGCCTCGGCTATCTTCGGCAAACTTCGGCTTAAAGGCCGAGCATGAGGCAACCCATTGGTCCATAGGTGCGCAGCGCTGCTCTACAGAATTCTCTCTTAAAGTGCATGTAAAATAGTTTATAACAAAGCAAAATACAATATTTAAATAAAATATAACCTTTTTTTATTGAAAATATATTAGTTTTGCCAAAAACCCTTTGCTTTGGACTGGCAAGAGCATTAAAAGTGCAGCGTTGTGTCCACCAGGCAGTGTCTTTCTTAATTTAGTGTCCGTTTTTCAATTTAAGAGTCTCGCATATTAGTCAGCATGCCAGGACCAGCAGCAACTGCAGCAGCAGCAACAACAGCAACAGCAACAGCTTCAGCAGCAACATCAAGCGGAGCCAAAAAGCAGCTCCCATGACTCATTTCGCTTGATGCGCGCGACATTAAGAGACAGGAGACAAGAGGCTGCAGCTGAAGCTGAAGCCGAGGGGGAAAATCACAAGCAACCCGGGCAGGGGCTGAGCCCAAACGCTTACTTGACTGGAAAATCTGCAGAGGAATAACTGACAGTGTACACACGGGCAGCACTAATTGCTGTAAAATTGCAAAGCGTCGGGGCTGAGCTGGCGGACCTAGAACAACAGCAGGGGAACAAAAAACAAGAAGAATACAAATAAAAATAAAAAACAATCCAATGAATGCAACAAACGAAACAAGCCAGTTGCAACTGCAACAGCAACAGCAGCAGCAGCACCAGCAACATGAGGCAGCAACAGCAACAAAAGCTGCAAACAACTCAATTAACACAAACAACTGGCCGGAGAATCGCGCAAAAGCTGATGTTGTTGCTGCCGTTTTGTTTGGTTTTTGCCCAACCAACGGCCCTGCCCCCAAAAACTTCAGAGCCGCCCTTTTAGCCCGCCCCTGGTCCCTGGTCCCTGGCCCTGGACTTTTCTGGACACTTTTTTGAGGCTGTCCCCAATGGCCGCTTCACCAGGCAAATGTATGCAATTTGGAGTTTAGGAGGCGTTAAAACATACCATATTCAAAACTAATGTAACGTTGAAAGAAATGACTAATTTGGGCCCTTAAAAAGGGGTAAGAAACTTGTTTGCCTGTCATTTAAACAACAATAAAACCACACAATGGCATTGCTTTATAGAAACTTTTTGATCGCTTATGATTTATTGGCCGAAATGCTTTCAGTAAATTAGCATGCTGTCTAATTTGTTGCATCCTCATCGACGACCGGACCGCATTGTTGCAATCAAAGGAAAATGTTCCTTTCTGCGGGATGATCACTTTGCGGTTTCGTCAAGAAAAGCCGCCGCCACAAGCTGAAAGGCTCTTCGATTCCGACTGCGATTCCAGAACTGAAATCGAGGCGGGAGTGGGAGCGGGAGCGGGGTTAACTTAAATTGCTAATACCTGACATTGGAATGTTTTTAGCACTTCAGTTGTGTTTGGACAACAGCAACAATGGCAACAGCAACAGCAAGCGGCAATGACTTGGCCGAAAAGCCATTGGCAGTTGTGCGCTAAGCCGCCACAGAAATGCAGATGCATCCTCATGCATTTATGCAGACGCAGACGCAGACGCAGTCAGAGGAGCTGCCGCCAGCTTGTCGTCGATTTACCTTTAACTTCCCCTCCACCCAGAGCCTCCTCCGCCCCTGGAAGGGGGGTTCTGTTAGCCAGCTGCTTAGCAATGCGCATATATTTGCCAAGTGTTCGAACGGCTTTGATCGACGTGGCTGCCTCGTAGCTGACTTTTCCCCGGCAACACCACCAAAGCGAGGAAGGTGTCGGCCAGCCGAAAAAAAAAGAATAAGAAATGCCATCAGCCAGCAGGTGTTGGCTCTCAGCCTGCACAAAAAAATATATATATGCATCGAGGAAAAAACGGAAATCCAAATCCCAGCCCCAAAAGCCATCGCCAAATTGATTTGTCAATCGCAGAAACCGCAAACTTGCGCACATTTCGTTGGCATTTGAAAGCCATTTGAATAACATTTCACCCAGCCCGAGGACTCGTGTTGATGCTGGATATATGCAAGTATAAATTTTCCATCGCCTTTTCCCCTCCTCTCCCCCCGTCCCTCTCTTTTGTTTGGGAAAGTATCACATTTTGGTAGAAGCTGGAACTGCTGGTTGCCGGGGCCTGCAGGCTGTGGCGATTGAAACAATTACCGCAAAGAGTCTTGTCCCTGATTACACGGCCTGTTTGCTTGACCGAAAATTGCTTAAGATATAACCCGATAAAAAACAGTTGAATAGTGCTCAAGCTGCCCACACGGGAAAGAAAACTGAATGCCTAACANCCCGAGGACTCGTGTTGATGCTGGATATATGCAAGTATAAATTTTCCATCGCCTTTTCCCCTCCTCTCCCCCCTCCCTCTCTTTTGTTTGGGAAAGTATCACATTTGGGTAGAAGCTGGAACTGCTGGTTGCCGGGGCCTGCAGGCTGTGGCGATTGAAACAATTACCGCAAAGAGTCTTGTCCCTGATTACACGGCCTGTTTGCTTGACCGAAAATTGCTTAAGATATAACCCGATAAAAAACAGTTGAATAGTGCTCAAGCTGGCCACACGGGAAAGAAAACTGAATGCCTAACAAATAAATGGAACTAAAAGTTAGTAGCCAGTTGGAAGATAACCTTTAAAATCTATAAAGGATATCAATAGAACATCTAAGGAATTGAGCTGCAAATTTATAGAACGAGATTTATAGAATGAGATTTTCATATGGTTAATAAATTCATATCTTTATAGATCCCATAATAGTAGTGAAAACTTTTAGAAATCTTTATTTGAAAGGAATTAGATCCCAGGCTAATTTTATGTGCCAATGAAAGTGATCCTATGTTTTTCCTGTGCAGTGTTAATGCAGCTGCAAGTTTTCCGCGCCGTTGTCATCGTCTTTGTGGCAGTTGCAGTTCCTGCTGCTGCTGCTGCTGCTCTTGCTGCTGCTGCGGCAGTTGCCGTTGAGCTTATGGCTGCAAGTTGTCGCTGGTTCGCCGGTCCCTTCGCCAATTTGTTGCTGACACTGCTGACGAAGAGAAAGAGAGGCTTGGCCCAGGAAAAAAGCCAACAGTTTGCGAGTTGGCAATGGAAGCGCATAAAAACTAATTGATTGGATGCCAAGATGTTAAGCGCATAACGGCAGCAGCAGCGGCAATAGCAGTTGCTGTTGCTGTTGCAGTTGCTGCTGCTGCTGCTGCTGCGGTCTCCTGTCTTTCAGCAACTTTTATTCAATTTAAATGCGCTTGCAGCGCCAATTCCGATTGCAACTTCTGCCCCGCCCTGCGCCGGGCAATTCGCTTAAATTAATTATTTTTTATTAACTTTTCGCTCATTGAGGAAATTTTTCACATATTTCCCGGCATTCCCATACCGCATTCCTCTCCCCGGGCCTGTTCAAATTTGTCGCATGCGACTTTAACACTGATCGGTTGGGTATTTCTTTGGTTGCATAAACTTTGATGGCAAGTTAATAAAACGATATGGCCGTCGGGGATTTTTGGGATTTTCGGGGAAGCCATAAAGATTGGGAATCCTGGGTTATGTTGGGGAACCTTCGGTTTCACTCGCGTTGCCCAAAGGTAATTAGGGATGGCTCTTTTTTTAGGTGGAAGAACCTCGTAGAGGTCTATGATTGAAGCTGTTAATTCTTCTACAGTCTTGGTTAAAGTTTGGTATATACGTTTGGTAAAGTGGCAGGAACTCAATGGTGATATATTTCTTTGGATATATACAGTTCTTTGAGAGCCACAGCCCTGGAAGAGGGATCTCGTATATCTCAGTTAATCGCGTCAACTCGTTATCGTGCGACGTTGCATCCACTCGAGATCCCTGCACTCGCACACTCCCAAATGCTGGCGAGCATTTATCAAAAGTTATTGCAAATTAATTGCAATCTTGGCGGCTCAATCTGCGGCCTCATCTCGCGGCGATCTGGCCAAGACCCAGTCAGTTATTCTGGCCTGCCTTTTGGCCAACTGCAGCTTTTGTGCCTCTGCTGCCTCTGCTGCCGCTGCTGCTGCTGCTTACCAAAATTTATTGATGCCTTATTAGCTGATAATCACAAACACACTCGCCCGGCTCAATGGCCCGAGACTTGGCCAAAACGGTAAAAAAGTTTCCAGCTCGCCTGGCGTATTAAAGTGCATTAAGATAATTGAAATGGCCAATAAAAAATATTTTCCCTTTTCAAGAGCCCAATGCAGTTTCTTAAGATCTCTTTGAGCTTTTTTGTGCCTTTCGGTTTTTGGTGTCAAGAACATGTCCAAAGTGTTGAGTATCGCGCTTTGGGCGTTTTCAGTTGCCTGGTTTTTGGCTTTTTGGTTGGTTTTCGGAACCGGAGTTGTGGCTGCAGCAGCTTCAGTGCTGAATTATGTGCTCAATGGAGCTGTATTTTTTATTTTCTTGCTTCCCGGAACCCACTCGCGCTGAAACGTTTTTCAATTTCCACATTTCTCATGTCGGGCGTTTTGATTTAGTGATTATTCTGGCTGGCCGGCGTTCCTTCTGCAGTCCCTCCCTCCCGATCTGTGTGCATTATGTATATGAGTTATTAATAAGCTTTCTTTTGATAAGCCAACATGGCCATATGCTCGTACAATGGGCGGCCATTTGGTACCAAGTGTTTGCTTAAAATGATTTAAGGCGTTGCCCCGGCGAAATCGGGATGAGCGGATGGGCCAATCCAGGACATCTGATAATTGTTTTTACGGTTGTTCTTTGTTTTGATGGGGAATTGCCCGAAAATGTTGGAAATATTTTTACCCGATTGCCAGAGAGGTTTAAGAGCTTTCAAAAACCATCTATCGAAACTACTTTTGTAATTGCAACCCCTTCTGAAGGTTTGCTCTCTGACGATTCCCATAAATTAGCCATCGCCGCTCGAATTGGAGTTCCACTTCCATTTGCATTCCCTTCCTGAGGTCTGCCAACAGCATTTACACCAGGAAGTATAGTAAGCGACCTACAAGCGTCTGTTCGGGGCCTTCCAGGAATTTTCGAGGCGTAGCAACTGTTTGTGACATGTTTTGATTTGTGTTGTCGACGTTTACGAGCTTGTAACTCTTGCGAGCACAAAGCCATGGGCTCTGGCCTAGGATAGAAGACCCAGGGTCCAGAATCCAGCATCCAGAATCCACAATCCGGAGAGAGAAAGACTCGGACCCACCGACGACGGGTCGCCACTCACTCGACACAGAATCGAAATGTTATCGATGACATTAATAGCGATTGGGGGGCTTTCATCAATTACATGGCTTTGTTGCGGACTCTGAGCCATGCAGTTAGGGAAAAATATGTAACCTTAAATAGGGAAATCCCCAAAAAACAAGCGGGAGATTCTCTGAAATTATCAGAGTTTTTTGTGCCAACAATTTGTATAAACTTTAATCATAAAATATGCATAGATTTTTGCTCTGTGTAGCTTTAACAGAGCTCGGCCTACGCACGAGACCCAGCAAAATTGTAAATTATTACAATGCAAATGATTTCCATATTGTAAATATGATGTGAGTGCTGATAAAGCAGCGGGCTGGCAAAAGGGAACCG
Organism: Drosophila ironensis; assembly: GCA_021223825.1. Classification (NCBI taxonomy): domain Eukaryota; kingdom Metazoa; phylum Arthropoda; class Insecta; order Diptera; family Drosophilidae; genus Drosophila; species Drosophila ironensis. The sequence goes on from JAJJHQ010002270.1 coordinate 393,950, forward strand.
CCTCTGCTCTGCCTGCTGGCCAAGTTACTACGAGTACGTAAAAATGCAAACAAACAAAAGTTCAACGCATTCAAAGTCAAGGCAGCGCAGACTCTGCCAAAGCAGTTAAAGTAATTTCGCCCGAGTACCGTTTTGGGCCTCTTTGGATCTCTTGGCTTTTAGGTTTTTGGCTTTGCGTTTGCCTTTTGGTTTGGCTTTAGGTTTGGGTTTGGGTTTCGGTTTCCTTTTGCCTTGACCACCACCAACGTCGCCGGCAATCAAGTCAACTCGACTCAGCTCAGCTCAACTCAACCGAACTGAACTGAAGTGAAGTCAGCTTGGAGGAGAAGTTGGCCGAAACCGCGCGCCGAACTGTATTAACTCTTGTCTTTCTGGCCAACTGTTGCCTTTTGCTGTCAGTTGGCATCTTCCTGTTTGCACAAAACGTCACGTTCGAGTCACGTTTCCAACTGCCATCAATGGGCCGCCCGGGCACTTAGTCTCGCCCATGGCCGCCAGTTGATGTTTCCCACAAATTTAAGGCCGCGCAAGCAGCTCCAAGCCGCTCGGTTCTGGCCTGATCCGCTGCTAGTGCCGGCGTAACGCAACAATTTCGCAATCACCTGACAATGTGACAGGTAATAGTCGTGTCCAGCATGCTAGACATTTGCATACGCTCATAGGCCGGCACACGGGCCAGAACTGTGAAGTAATTTCGATGCCAGATGATCGCCGGAATGCCAGGTCTGGCTTTGGAGCATACTGTGATAAGTAATTGCATTGGCCCCTCTACAGAGAGCGCAATCCTGAGTAATTAGCAACCATTTGACAATTTTCAGGTACCTAATACTTTAGGATTTGAATTATCTAATTACTTAGTTTTGTTCAAATTTCGTTGTAATCCTTCAAAGGTACTCCAGTTCAATAATCCATAGTAATACTCCTAGATGTAATCTAAAGCCCCCTAATATTTATACCTTAATACTAAGCTTTTCTATGAAAATTCAGAGGCGGAAGGAGGCGTGGTAAAAATTCAATATAACCATATTCTGCGTATATGTTAAACGCGCCTAAAGCAAAAAGAATTACATTTCTAGATCTTACCATCTCAGAGAACTAGATGTTCATACATACAGACGGACAGACAGACATACAAACGGACATACGGAGGGACAGACGGACATGGCTAGATCGATTCGGCTGTTGATGCTGATATATAGAATATATATACTTTTTAGGGAATATGCCTACATAAAAATTAAGGAATAAACATGATTTACATGTATAAAACCTTCAACACCATTCTTTGCTAGTGATAGTCAAGTAACAAATTATTATTTCAAATAAATTCTCAAATATTGATCATTTAAGGGGGACAATTTTCCGCGGTGTAGGCATTTGGGCGCAATAATTTAGACCACTGCAAGTCAATGCCAACAAATCCGGAGAAACCAAGCCAAGTCCAAGCAGAGGCGAGGCGAATCCATTCATGAAATGGGCACCCGCCTCGAAGCCGCATTTGAAACCGAATCGCAGCAGAGTGAAATGAACCCGGTGTACGAGTATATATAAATTGCAGAGATTTCTCTTCGCTTTGACTGCCTGCTGGCCCGGCCGCCTGCTTGCTTTTTGCCTTCTTGCTGCCTTGTTATTAAAAGTTCAACCCACATGAGAAGCAATTTGCAAACTGTTAGAACTGTTTAGCAGGGAGTTTCCAGTTGCCAGTTGCCAGCCGGGATACAAGGATGTTAAGTGGCACTTGGCCAAGGAATTTGATAAGCCGGCCTAGAGGAGATGCATTTGCACCTGAATTGCCCGAGAAGGTCAGCTCCGACTCCCCGGCAAACACTTTGCCAGCCATTGACTTTCTTTTTGGTGGTGGCTTGCCATTGCTCCACTCCTCTCGGTTGGCCAAAAACCGAAATCCTCTTGGCTGGTTCAACGGAAAAGGAGAAGAAGTCCCAGAGCAGATGCCAAGCCTCTTTGACTCTGCTCTTCTGCCTTTGACTCTTGGCTTGTTTGCTCTTCGCTGATTTTTTCCCTGATTAAGTTTATGGTTCATAAACCAGAAATTTCAATTCAAATGCTCAAGAGCAAAGTCGGGGAAAAAAGGCGAAGGATTTTAAAATAAATTACAAGCTTGTAGGCTAATTGTATGCAGAACGCAGGCACACCACTGCCCACCTGTGGGTTGCTACTCGTAGTGTGATTTTGGGTTGGGCCAAGTCCGACCGGGATTGGATTCGGGCATCTGGCATCGGGCATCGGGATTGGGTAAGCGACAGTTGCAATTTGCAATGCGCTTGTAAGATGCTTTCGCCAATCTTTTAATAAGAATCAAACACTAGACGAGAGAATTCAAAACCATTTCGTATATGAGCAGTCCCCAAAGTTATCTCAGATCGTGCCGGTAGGTAGTTACACTCCACCGTTCCCCAAGCACTACTATGCATGCATACTATACAGAAAACACACTGGACCGGCGGCATCAACGAGCCGATGGAGATTCGAGCTCACATCCCAGGATGGTGGGCAGCAGCAGCAGCAGCAGCATCAGCATCAGCAGCAGCAAAAGCAGCAGCGGAAGGCAACTAGCTTCCCGGCTCATTACTGTTGCCCTGGTCAGCGCGGTTGGGTATGCCAATCATGCGTTGGGACCTGGCCTCCAATCCAGTCCACACTCAAGTACTTGCACCACCAAATGCACTTGAAGAAAAGGTTTTAAAAAACCTATACAAAAAGCATGGACACTTTATGATCATTATATTAACTTTATAATCATATATACAGCTGCTTTTATTAAATAAATCTCTTTGCTTGGTTTAAGTTTTCTTGTTTTAGCATAATAAAGTCAGTATTAAGTGATAACTCCAATAAAATCGTAGGAACATTAAAATTTAGTAAATAAAAGATACAATTGTGCTAAGAATAATACAATTATTCCATTAAGACTAAGCCCCCAATCCTAGATAGTAAATAACTCCTAAAGAACATAATGTATTAGACTTGTAATAAAATAAGTTATACTTTCATGCAAACTTCAAGTGAATCTCTAGCCCTAAAACCAAACGGCTGCAACCTTTTCCACAAGTGCACTGCTTTTCAGGACCTCCCCCGTTTGCGCTCCCACCTCAGCCCATTGGTGGCCAAAACAGAAGTTCTTGTCGCTTGTTCCTGTTACCTGGTTGTTCAGCGCTGCCATTGAATATTTCAAATTGCAATCAGTTGGCAGGCATCTCACTCCGCTCCGCTCCGCCGGCTACCGAGCGATCCGCTGGACAGGCTTCTATTCTGGGAGCTCGATGTTGGACGCTGGATGCTGGATGGAGGATTCTGGCTGCTGGCTGCTGGGTGCTGGGTGCCAGGCGGGTGAACTCAGCGCATTAGTTTCAATGCGCTTTAATTTATTAAAATATCAAATTTAAGTACATGCTCTGCGGCAGCCGGAGCGAGGCGGTGGTAGCCAATATTTGTGGCAGCTGCAATCGAGATTTGTGTGTGATTAGTGGCGGCTGAAATTGGAGAACCTTGCGCGGAGTCGGTGATAGATGATGGCCTGCTCGGTGGCTTAAAGAAATTGAAATTGAATTCAGGCTTGACGGAGAGATATTTTCCAGCAGCGCAGGCTGGCAGGCTGGCAGGCTGCGCTATCGAGGCGATCGCTAAACTTTCCCTACCCAAAAAGGCAACACTCCTCTCCTTTGGCACACTAATCGAGGCTAATAGCTTTTGAACTTTGGCACAAGGCCACGCCCCTTGGCCCACACTGTGTGTTGTGTGTGTGACCCATTTCTGGCCCAGCTCGGCGAGGAACTTGTATTAATTAAACCCCAAGGAGTACACCTCGCAACACAAAGGAAACATAAATATTTCCCCGAAGACACTTTCCTTGGGGAACCAACCAACCGACTTGTCCCTGAATATGATTTCTGGGCTCTCGATGCAAAACCAGAACCAGAACGCGCACCGTTAGCAGTGCTTTTGATGTTCGGCGCTCGAAGAGACATTAACATAAATATGAGCCCGAGCCCGAGCCCGAGATAAGTGAGGAGGAACACACCCAGGTTGAGGAACAAGCCATGGAAATGCGCGCCTTTCCTTGGGGGCTGCAACTTGCAGCTCATTGACATGCGTTAGACAACGACTCTCTGCCGGTCCGGGGCGTGATAGCGCTGGGGTGGGCGTGGCTGGCGCAGCAGCATCGGGCTGGAAAATCTCAATAGTTGATCGTAAACACAGTTTTCATTTAGCCAACAATGCCCAGGGAAACGAACCGCCAAATAACAACAACAAGCGGGTGGGAGTGGAAAACAACTGTAGCTGGCAGCATGCAAATATTGCCGCATCCTCCGCTAACTATTTAAATTTTTAATATAAAACTAAACCAGAAGGAGGGTTGTGTTTTGAATAAACAATATGTAATTGTTTAAAAACTTGTATGTGCTAAATTGACCTGGTATTTTGACTTGTTATTTGAGCAATTTTCAAGAGGTTTTCAAGTGGTATAACCCTTCATTCTTTGGTGAATTTCCTATTGTATTCCCACTTCAAGTGCGAGTAGTTTGAGAGGGTTTAGTGCGGTACCTGCAACCTGCGCGAGTGTTGCAAGTGGCAGGTTATCCCAACGGCCATGGCCCGGCCGATTTCAAGGTGTGGAGATGACGGCGGCTAGAATGCGATTTCCCTCTCGGTTTTGGGCAATCAAACGAAGCCTCCTTGATGGCCGACTGCCAGCCCAACTGCCAGACGGCGACCAGGCTGATGATGATGATGATGATGTTGCTGATGAGCAGTACGACAATGGCAATGGCTCGCTTCGCAGTACCTGTGGCAGTTGCAGGCACTCGATGTTGCTGTTGCTTTCGGCCGTGGCCGATGTTGATGGGCCAATGTTTCGGTCAGTTGCCATAGCGAATCGCAGTGCAATGCGCAACACGTTAAGGGTTGCCCCGGCAAACAACGCGCAATTTATAAAATGTCTTAATTTCTGCGTTGCCATTCCCATTCCCAAGCGCAGCGCAACACAACACAACACAACCCAGGCCAACAATATTCGGCGGGGCGTTCGCTTAAAAGCGCCGCGGGAAAGCCAAAGTTGTCCGGCTTAAGCATCGCTCTAGAGATGAGTGCTGACTGGGGCTTTTCGCTTTGGCAAAACACTTCAATTTGTTTATTTTCGTTGCCAAATTGCGGCAGCAAGTTGCCGGATTCGAAATCGGGCCGTGCCACGAGCCGAGCTCCTCTCTAGCACGCGGCAAGGCAGGCACTTGCGAAAAACTCAAGTCCCTAAACAATTAATATCTTTGGGATTATGACTTGAAAAGATAAAATGCCTATGTTATTAAATGCAGTTGTTGATCCGTATAAAATGGTACAACTTTGTAGTCAAAATGGGTTATAGATTAAGGTGAAATTTGTGGAACTTTAATCCTTGAGACTATAAAGGATGAGGTGTGGTATGTCAAAGACAGAAAACTTCTCTAGAAAAACTACTGAAAACCTACTTCTTTTGAATGCCTTTAGTGTTGGGAAAACATTAAATTTGTAATTATAAATTTCCTTATTTAGTTGCTGCATTTTTCTGAGCGTAGGGCTGTTGGCCAGTTGACTAAAATGACTGACGCTGATGGCTGTCAGTTCGTCGGACAAGTTGTTGCTGTTTTTGTTAGCGATGTTGCTGCTGCCGCTGTCGTCGTCATCAATTTTTTTGTTGTGTTTCTGCAGGATCGGGACTGAGGCTGTGGCTGGCGATAAATTGCATTTTAAGCGTATTCCCTGGCATTATTATGACTTTATAAACTCTGCGGGCTTTGTTGCCCTCGCACAATATGCACTTTGCATTTGTTGTTGCTGCCGCCTCGGCTGTTGCTTTCTCACCGCCCCAATGCAACGCCTTTTTAGCCAGAACCGAGCGCATCTTGGCCGGGCCAAGACGAGCCCCGGCCGAGGTGTGAGCTATTTTTATATATTTTGATTGGCAATGATGAAATGCACACAGCTCGGCTCCCCGTGGATCGCCAGTGTCGGGAAGGCTGCGGCCCGGCTTCCCTTTGTTGGTCAATCGGGCCACTTGATTCCTCTTCTTTGCTCGTAACAAGATAATTGCTTAATTTGATTAGCAATTGTTGCCGTTGTTAGCCAGGTTGCTGCTGCTGGTGCTGTGCTGCTGCTGCTGGCGGGGCGTGCAAATTGCTAACAATTTTGATATTTAAATTATTGAGCCTGCGTCGAGCCGTCGAGCCGCAACAACAGGCAACATGACAGCTCAATAAACATTCCATCAAGAATGGAGTGTAAAAATCCAATTTTCATAAGTGGCCAAGGGAAGCGGCAGCAGGAGCTGGAGCTGAAGCAGAGCTGGAGCCGACTACTGTACTGTCCTTAGCTCGTCCTTGCATAAATTAGCAGCTGCAGCTGCAGTTGCGCAGAGTCAGGCAGCCTAATTATGAAATGTACTTCTTATAAGTGAGCCCAATTTGTCAATTATGCGAGCCCCAAGATGCGGCAGGTAACCAGCCAGCAGATACATTCCCCTTCCATTAGGACGTAGAAAGTCTCACCCACATTTCCCCCGTGTTTTCTGCACCATAATCCCTGCCAAGAAGTTGCAAGTTGCGGAAGCTGCAGCCCCATTGCCGGCAATTAAAAGTCCTAAACGACTCTGCAGTAGACCGATGAGCCGAAAGGATTGGTAGCGACGTGGACTGTTTGTTTGCTTATTATTTTCCCGGCCACTTTCGGTCTCGATGCTTTGCGGGCCAAGTTTACCTTGGGAGCCCTTCACTCCGCGGCTGTTTGTTTGCGGGCTTTTTTTCTCCTACTGATTAATCACTTTGGCGCGTATAATAAATTAAAAATTTCAGCAATTTTGAAAGTCAATTAATCATCGGGGAAGGCACTCTGTTTGCTGTTGTTGCTGCGCCCGATGTTGCTACCTTTTTGCTGCCGTTGGGGCACCAGGCAACATAGACAACAGGAACAACAGCAACGGCAGCAACAGCGGCGACTCAAAAATGTCAGGCCCATGACTACGCGTTGCACATTTTAGATGATGATGAAGTAGCCGGCAGATCAGCCCCGGAGCTGGAGCTGGATCTGGGATCTTGCTTCGAGATGGAAGGAAGCTTGCAGCGGCCAGACTTCGTGTCCAGGGACAGGGACAGGGCCAGAGACAGGGATAGGGGTTCTCAAAGAGGTGTGGCTGTGCGGCAGACTTTCCTCCTGGAAAGAGGCGACATATTCCCTGGCATTTGATAAATGAATGTGAGGGTCAGTTTCGTTTTGGCTACAGCTCTTTGGGATCCAGAAACAGCAGCAGAAACAGCAGCAACAACTTTCGAGATATACGAGCATTTGTCAGATAAAACTGCAACGCCTTTCCCATTGTCAGCTCGCCACCGAGTTCAGTCCCAGTCCAAGTCCCAGTCCCAGTCCAGGTCCAAGTCCAAGTTGTGAGCTAAAAGTCTCGACGTTGTTTGCTTTTGGCCATAAAATATATGGCCCCGTATCGCAGAAAGCGGCGAGTGTTGAAATTTAAGTTTTAATTTAAGCGATACGAAGAAGGGCGAGACCCGTCTGAAGCCTGAACTTCGCAATCGTGCACGAAATGAAGCCATTTTCATATTTATGAATTTTTGCCCCTTATCGAAAAACGCTTCAATTGGCCATCGAGCCGCGGCCGGCAAATTAAATATGGGCAGTCATAAACGATACTGACAGCTCCGGGAGCAGCAGCAGCAACAGGAGAAGGAGCAGGAGCATCGGCAGATCCAGATTCGCAGCCTTTGCTGCGGAGCATCCTCGCCCGGCTTAGCTGAGTTATTAAGGCATCTTTATAGCCAATCTCAATGAGGTGTGAAGTGCAATCGTTGTTGGCCTTTTTATTAATACGCAAAAATATATTTTATTTGTTGTTACTGCTCCGATCGCCTCGGATCTTGCCCGTTCGGAGATGCTCCCACCGAAGATTTGTTTCTTTTTCATGGACCAAGCTGAGGGGGAATTTTTACGATACACTTTCGGGAGGCCTTTGTGCGAGAGCTTGATTAGCGTGACTCAGTGCTGCCATTTAATGGCTTCATAAATTCAGCGGAAGCAATTTTTCCCGCCGAGGAATGCTTCGACAGCGCAAGATGTCTTCTATAAAATAACTAACTAAAATGAAGGGTTAGCTTGCAGTTTATATTGTAGAATTTAATCAGGCTTACTGCCGCTGGTATACTTTCCCCCAAAAGCTTATCTTATCCGCGCATCTGAGCATCCGTTCCATCGCATCGCCGTCGTCTGCAGTTCGGCAATAATTCATATTTAAGGCGCTGATCCGAACTCAGACCCTTGGCTCTGACAGCCGAGGTCGTTCACTTGTCGTCTTAATTAAGTGCGTGCAAAAAAGTTGCAGCACCGCAGCAACAGATTGGCAAAAGGTTGCAGCGGGCCAAAAGAGCGGCACCAGGAGGGGCAGGAGCAGCAGCGCATTTAAGGACATTTTGACTGCGGCGTCGCGGGCTGTCAATGAAATCCCATAAGCCGACAGCCAAGTTGTTTTATGGCCAACGCCGGATACTTAAATGCAGGTCACAGATGCAAATGCGAACGCTCTGCTGCTTGGCTGCTTGGCTGCTCGTGCTGCCAATTATTTATTAACATATTTTTCCTTCTGGCCCCAGACGCTGTTTGCAATTGCAGTTGCAGTTGCAGTTGCAGTTACTGGCAATTTGCATTTGCACTTTGCGCAATTAAGAGAGGCGGCCGTGTTGCCATTTAATGGGCAATCCTGTCATCCGGACATGTGTACGTTGCTAACGGTTTGAGGGGTTGAAAAAACAAAAAAAACGCAAACAAATGGTTCAAATGCCGTGACTTCCTGGCCATTTCTTGGCAAAGGTGAGGCTGCGATGCATTTAAATTTGAATTTGGGAATTCCAAATCGAATTTCGGTTGCCAAGTGCCAGGTTGAAACAAAAGCACTGGCCGGACGGAGACGACCGCCAAATTCACGCCATAAGTAGAATGTGATTTTCTCGCTTTTTGTTGCCTGGGATGTTGCCTGTTGTCGCGTGTTGCCTGGCTTGTTACGGTGCCCAAATATGAGCAACATCACGAGAATCGTGCGATTTGCCTTGCATATATTTTACAATCCCACATCCCAGGCGCAAGCCCAGGCCCAAACCCAATCCCAATCCCAAACCCCATCGCAATCGCAATCCCGAATCCAATTCCAGGCCGACGAATCGAAAACATCTCCCGAACTCCCGGCCATTATTACCAAAGAGGCGAGCCTTTCTACCTCCGCCAAATGCGGGTACCAAATGCGAACTCAAAGCGGGAATCGTAATGAAGTTATTTGTCCTGCGGCCATGTGAAATCAACGCACATATCCTTTTTGGCAATTGCAATGCGCCTGTCGCATAAATCATTTGCCACTCGCATGAAATTGGGCATAAATTTGCTCCACTTTGGCTCGAAGGAGTCGTGTTCCCCCCTCCCAGATCGGATTCTCGGTTTTCTCCTCTTTCTCTTGGCCAAAAAATAAGTCGTTGGCTTAACGAATTTCCAGCTGGCAGGAGCAGCACATGGGCGTAGTCCATGCCAGAGGGGCTTTCTGTCTGGGCCTAGCGATGCGTGATCTACGCAGAATGCAAATCTGGCCCGGATTGGGGCCCTAATTGCCAGCCAAATACATTGGAAATTGCTCAATTTCATTATAATTTTGAAGTGGTGTGGTCGGCTTGTTTATTTTCGAAGTTCCAGGCGCACCCACACGCCACTGTTCTGGTTGCTTTCCTTCGAAAATTAGCGGCCAATTCGGTTATTAAAACAGCGTTCCCGGGCAGACAATTGCCGTTGGTGCTGGGCTGGGAGATTGGGAGACCAGGTGAGACCAGGTGAGCAGCAGCGGGACAGGACCCAGATACCCAGCCAGATCCCAATCCGCATCCCCAAAGACCGAGACCGAGACCCAGACCCAGTTTCTCGCACTGTTTTCGTACCTGCTGTGATAAATCAACGTGAGACTAATGCCCGCTTAACACGCGAATTATGATTTTGCAAATGATGCGGAGTGGTGGGGCCCCGAAAAGTGCCCGTCGAAGGAGGTGGCGGCAGTCCAGTTGAACTCAGTTGATTGCTTTATAATCGCCACGGTCTTTGGCCAGGCCAATCCAGACAAGACCAAGGCAGACCAGGGCAGGGAGGGGACGAGCCGGCCGGGTACTTTAATTGCAATTTAAGGAGTATCCCGATGGGAAAGTGAACCCTGAACTATCGGTAATTAGTTTCAAGCCGGGCGCACAAGACAAAATCAACAGCAAATCAACACATGGGCTTGGCATTCTCCCTGACCCACTGAGGTCTGAACGTCTGAGCGTTTAACCCAGTTATTATGACTGCCATTTATAACCAGGAATGGCGCAGGGATTGGGCGCAAAGGGCGCAAAGGATGGGGAGTGGTGTCTCCTTTAGTGCGGCTTCATCGGTTTGCTGGCTGTTGGCTGCTGGCTGCTGTGTGGGTGTCCTTTTGACCCGCATGTCGTTTATGGCCAACGCCGCTCCGGCTCCAGTTCCAGCTCCTGCTGCTTCTGAGTCTGATTCTGCTGCTGCTGCTGTTGTTGCGGTGGCCATTTTGCGGTCCTGCCCTGTTTGTCAGCCCCTCGGCATGCCATTGTTGTCCATTCGAGGTCGTCACACAGTCAGGACCTCGCCCACCACCCACAACCCATCGCTTTTGCCATCCAGAACCAGGAGCAGCAGCAGCAGCAGCAGTAGCGGAAGGAGATGGAGCAGCCACCGTCCCAGGGTCGATGGCAAATGCCACTGACAATGGCACAGTTTTGCATGCAATTGACTTTCACAGCTCGTTGCTTTTTACTGTCTGAATGTGTTGGCTGAATTGTGGGGAAGTGGAGCTGAAATGGATGTGGCAATGGGAAATGTGGGTGAGCCTGATCGTTCCTGGCACTGGGGTAACTTTGCTGATTAAATTTTCGGCAGAACCTGTCACACACAAGCCAGGCAATTATTTCAGGGAATAATTATATGGAAAAAAGTGAATCCGTATCAAAATAATACCATAATGAATGTTAATGCACCAGTTATTCAAAATGAATAATAATAGTATGCTTAAATATATCAAATCAATGAAATCCAAAACACAGAGCTGGCAAAAACAAATTAAATCACATATTTCACAAACTAAAATTAATTTTCGGGCACTCGGTTTTTGTGTGCATGCACACGGATAAAACCCATCGACTGTTGATTGGAAAAGTTGGATTGGGAATTGGAGTTGAGGTACAAAAAGTTTACCCAAAATGGTGCCCACAAATTCCGCAAGTTTTTCCCATTGTTATGCCCTGATCCACCTGTAAGACAACAATTGTTCGTGTTTTTGTACGCATGAATCATTCGTCGTTCCCCCGCGCTGCTTAAGAAACAAAAAAGATATACCCAAAACCTCGCTCTTGAAGTTTATAAGCCGTCATTGAACCTGAAAATGTTTTGCCAACACAATTCGCCATCATAAATATTTTATTCACTGTGTGTTGTTGTTATAGCTTTTGCATACATTTTGTCAATTTCGCGGAGAGTGGGCCAAAAGTTATTCAGCCGAGTTGGCTGGAAGCGAGTGCCTATTAGGCTGCATATTAAAAAATATATGCAGGCATGAGGCCAAATAAATAACAGGCCAAAACAAAAGAAACCCCCAAGAAATGCCAAGGAAGGGATACTCAGCTCAGCTCAACTCAGCTCAGCTCAGAACAAACCGAATGCTAACCCTTTTTTACGATTATGAATGCACGTCAGCATATTTATGTAAAAATTATGCAATTTGCTGCCGTTCTATGCCAGTGCGTGAGGGTGGGGGCCTGGGCAGGGGCCAAGGGCCAAGGGCTCGGAAATCGGCTGAACTTAGCCAGTCAATCAAAAGGCTGACGTGCTCGTCACAGTTGTCGCTGTCGTTTTCTTCAAAAAAGGACAACAGCCAGGGCAGCAGCAGCAGGAAAAACAGAAGGAGCAGCGCGAATTGCATCTTGCCGAGCAATTTGCAAACCAAAATGTGTATTAAAATTTATGACGAGTGCAAGCCAGGCATGAAGTCGGATGAAGGAGGGGTCCCCACAAAATGCAACTGTGTTATTTATGTGGAATTGTGGCTGAGAAATGTGCGTCAGTTGGAAAGGGAAATAGGGATGTTCTAGAGGGCTAAGCCTTGTCAAAACAGAAAGGAAAACAAATGCTCGAGATCCCAGGAAAAGCTATAAAGTATCTCTAAAAGTTGTGAAAATTATCAGCTTCAATGATAGATATTTATGACAAATATCTGGGTAATAAGGATATAGTTTTGATTGAATAATATGTGTCTTGTCATGCATTCAAGACTTTGGAGGATGTTCTAGATGGCTTAGCCATAAAATCCCTAAAAGTTCTGAACAATAACAGGATAATTTCTTTCAAAAACATTCATCGATTAACGCATCACAAAGTTCTGCTTGACAAGGATATATCTTTGATTAAATAAATGCCTGTTGCAAATAAGAACCATATCTGCCTTATAATTTTCCAAGTTTCTGCATAATGTGCATTCGAAACTTTGGAGGATGTCCTAGAGGGCTAAATTATCAGCAGGAAAGATTAATATTTATGACAAAGGTCGGAGTAATAAGGATATAGTTTTGATTGAACAATATCTGCCTTGTAATTACCAAAATTTCTGCATAAATTTGCATTTCAGACTTTGACTTTCTTTTCCCCAAATTAAGGCCCAAAAAACAGACTTCGGATCTGTTGAATCGGCTGATTTCCATCTGTTTTACATATATTCCATTACCGCAAGAGTTTCCAAGCCAAGGAAAACGCTCTGATCGGCCTTTGGATCGCATCGCATCGCATCGCATCGCAACGGATTGGATTGGATTGGATCGAGTGCATTATTCTGCTGCTGCCATATAGGGCGCTGATCATACCCTTTCGGAGAACGTCAAAAATTAGCATTGACCGAGTGAAACGAGATTCCAGCTGCAGCTGACATCGTCATGTGAAATTTTTGAATGCATGGCATTCGAATCCGCGGCCGATCATCGATGGATTACAAGCGGACCCCGAATTTGTATTGAAATTCATGTCTCTGTTAGCGAAAAATGCAGCATTTGTTGTTGCTGTCAGTGTCGACATTGTTGCGATGATTGGCTTAACTTTCACCGGCAAATGTCGCAGCTTCAACATTGTCGTGATGACTCGACAGCGATGCCCCCCAATGCCCTCCCGCCACTCGGCATCCGTCAGGGCCAAAAGCAAATTGTTAAGTTATTTGTAAATTTCATTGTTCACTCTGCCAGTGGCTGGCACTGGTGCTTGTGCCGGTGCTGGTGCTGTCCTGTCTGTATACTCAGTTGATTTCTGGGGATCCGCACATGTCCCCGTTTGCAGCTCTTTTTGCGCAGCATTTCATTTCATATGCAGCAACTGCGGATTTTCCATGGGCCAAATCCTTTTGGCAAATTGTATATGCATCATAAAAAACGCCACCGCTTCGAATTAAATAAATTTCACATTTTTGCCCATACCCTGAAAGCGGCAGTATGGGCTAATCTGATTGGAACACTTCATAAAAATGTGCAGATATAAATTTCATTTAATTTAAAGCTCGTGAAATTTATTAAATAACGTCCATTGTGTTTTTGCCAGGCATTGTAAATTAAAAGAAAATACTTTATTCCTTTTGCCAGCATGCATTGCGAGCATTATATTGTACGTTGAATTTTCCAAGAATAATGCCAGAATAATTCCGGGCCTGTTTTAATACCCTCTTGCCCTCGGAACATACACTTTCCACTTGTTTATGTTTTCATTTGTGCGCCAAATAAAACCCTTTCATGTGCAGATTTTATGTTTGTGCCGCTTCAGGTTTTTCATTCATTTCCCTCTCTTTTTGTTTTCGTGTCAGAGTTCTTTGCCAGGATTCTTATATGCAAATTTATTGGCATTGTGTGCGGGTTGCAAATGGGTCACGTGATGGGGAGGCACTGACTCATTTCCCGCCTCTATTTGCATTGATTCACCGCCGCCGAATGCTTGGCATCCACCCGGGAGTTGAAGTGCAAGCCGAGCTCCTGGGATCTCTGGATCCCCGTGGATTCTGCCAAGGCTTCAAGCGAGTGGCCCTTTGAACTCTGGGACTCACTTCCGAGTCAGCCACTATCAGTGGATGTTGCATGGGCCGGAGCACTTAAGGCAATTATCATGGCCATATTTGGCCCTGGTGGTGCAGCCAAAAATGAACTGAAACTTAATTTCATTTATCTTATCCCTGGCCCGCCGCCCTAAGGGTCATGAGCACAATATAATGCATATTGTGCTTGCCACAGGCGGCAGCTCCTCCGAAACAGCTGCTCCCGATAAAATGGCAGAAGGGTGGCATGCCCCGCAGGGGGAGGGGCTGGGCCGGGTATCGGACTGGTGGCAGCCACCATGTGTGAGTGCTTCAATTTGCGTCTTGAGTCCGGAGTCTTGGTCCTCACTCGGTATCCGCTGGTGCAGCTACTCCAAAAGGCTGCACTGCGAACATCAGTTTGCAATGTTTAAAGAGAATCTCTTACAGAAATATATAAATTTAATTCAAACAATAGAATTTTAATTCTTTTAATGCCTATATTTTCAAAATTTCCATTGCTTAAGTTGTACTTGTAGTCTAAATCTCTTGATAACAAGATACCAAGGCTTTAACACTGGCAACGGGCGGGCATTATTGGCCATATCTTTATTATTTATTGCCCGACCTTTAGAAAACTCGCCACATGCTTAGATATTTAAATTTGTAACAGTAAATAAAAAGAGTTATATCTCTTGCTTTACCCATTTCGGAGATATAGACCAATATGCACATGCTACGGACCTAAAGCAAAAACAATTACGTCCCTTGAAATATTAAAATTTTCTACATATTCTATTCTATTCTAAACCGAAAATATGCTTTCTGAATTTATGGAAAATCTACTCAGATTGATACATTTTTTAGCAGTGTGCTCTGCTTTTCCCCAAAGTGGAATGAAATTTGCGTTGTATGTAAAAATGTTATCGCGTTTGCTCCGACGCTTGTCGGAAAATATTCGACATATCCTAGCAGCCGGTAGGCGACCTCACCACCCGCACCACACACCACCAACCACCCACCACCCGCCAACCACCACTCACCCGCCGTTTACCCACTCATGGCCCCCCATCCCGCTGCCCTCCGTAATTGGGGCAACGCTGAATTGCCGCAACTGTAATTGTTTTGCTGTTGGATTCTCGCCCCAGCAGGCTGGTGTAACAATAATTTTCCACTCTTTTGTTTAACATGGTCGAAAAACATTTGTGCCTTGCATGTTGATTTTCCAGCCGGCTTTTCCGAAGGCGCGATGCGAGCGGAGCTGCGAGCGGCGCGAATGGGAAAATCAACCAGTATTTGACCTCCATTTCTCTGAGGCATTTGCACTGATTGCTGTTTGGTCACTGGGGCCCCGCGGGGGTCCTCTTTCACTTCTGGGCCCCCGGACCAAAATAGAGATAAATATCTCTGTGTATCGGGGCTCTCGGCACCTGTTTAATAACTCAATTTTATGGCCGCGGCTACAGGTTGGATGCCCCCCTTTTGTTTGGCGGCCGCGGCTGCCTATTCATCCAACCCGGCCATGTCCTTATGCCGATTTTCGCTGCAATGATTAATGCGAGTTCCCTATTCTCCTAAGCCGCATTCGTTGCCGAAAAAAAAGGCAAAAAAATATTTCATAATTCATCGGCGGGGCATAAAAATGTCCATAAAAAGTTTTATTACCATTTTGGCAATCCTGTTGCCTGTTGTTAGTCGGCGCTTTCGAGGTTAGAGAGTTCTTCCATTCCCATTGCCATTGCCATTGGCATTGCCTGGGCCGGCTCCGATCTCTGTTCTGTGTCTGATTTGCTTATTAACGTGGCTCGAGTGTGTCATAAATTTGGGAGATAGATTTATGCTGCTGCACACACTTCGGGCTCTCTATTTGCTTTGTACTTGTCGGTTCGAACATTCAATTTCCTGCCTGCCTCCGCCACAAGCTCGCATTTTGCAAAATTCCGAAATAAAGTTTCCTTTGCGAGTGTGAGAAAGTGCCTGCGACTGCGACTGCAACTCTGTTTCGGGCTACGGCAAACGGTGCGTATACGCAATCACCTGGCCGGGCCAAAAGACAAACACTATACCGAACTCTCCGGAGTGCAGTTTTCAAATGCAAAGAGTCATGGTCAAGCGGAGCGAATGCTGAGACATTGCCATAACTCATTCAAACGACACAAGCCACTCGAGCGATCGATGACAACAAACAGCCGCTTGAGGATTCTCGAAATTCAGGTGTACACTCGAGAAATGCAAGGAAAATGTCCAGGAATTTGATATTTTACCTTTTGCCTTAGATACTAATGAAATAGTGAGTAGACATAGCTTGAATACCTCCCTTAATACGGCTATGTTGTCATAAAAAGTTGTAAGAATTCATCAAAATCTTTTAGTAAAGCTTTAAAAGATTTTCCATCCATTGCCACCCATTTTTTGGAGTGCAACAGACCTGGGACCTGGGGTCAGAATGCGATGCGATCGAGCTACGATCTCCGGCGATCGCCGTTGGCAAATGTGCGATCGGGGATCGCTCACCGCAGATTTCTGTGTCCCCCGGCAGCTCTCTGGGCCATAAATTTGTACTGCATTTGTAATTTCTATTTTACAACAACCGGCTCCGCTGCGATCCGCCGGCGAATGAGTGATATATAAGCGGAGATGGATGAATCGATAATCCATGCGCCGTCCATCAGATTGTGTAACAATCCTTGGCCATCAAAAATGCGCTTTGGCGAACACATTTATGTACAACGCGTCGTATGAGCGATGCCTATTTAATGGCCCATTGCATTTGCATTTGCATTTTGGGCCGTTAGATTTTTACATTTTTCCGCCATATGTCTGCATTTTTAAAATGCTCTATGGCTGCCAACTGCCAACTTGCAACTGGCAACTGCGGCATGCCGCCCGCCTTTTGAGTGATTCGCAGAGGGCGTGGCTCGGCCTGGCCAGCCCGAAATTTATGCATTTTTCAATGCCATTACTCAGCTGCGGGTCCCGCGGCGTTTCGATGGAGCACAGTGCGGTTCGGTGGTTTGGAATAGATAATTCTCCAGCTAAATGCTACCAAATTAGTTTGGAATTATCTTGTGAAACAAATCGCCGGCCACCGCAGCGGCTGATCTCTGGACTGAACTGCAGCTTTGACCGCCTTTTTATTGCCATTTATGAGCACAAATTATTTATTATTTGCAGCTTAATTCGCTTCCGAGCTACGAGTGTTTTGCTTACGACTCTGCCGCGGGCGATTTCCGACTATATATCGTGGAAAACTGCAAAAAATAGAGTTTGCATGCGGTATCGGGTATTGAGCACACGATACCGGGTGCCAGGTGGTAATTGCACCTAAAATCGTGTCTAATTACACTTGGTGATCTGGCCTCGGTGTCTGCAGTTCGTTTGCATTTTTTAAGGGTAAAACTTTGACTTTTATGGCAAGTATTTTACTTTGCAACCCCAAAAAACTCTGCCAAATCGCATTACCGATTGATTGTCCATCAAAGCGCTCTTCAAAGGCATTTGCCTTGGGGCCATCAGCACTCTGCGCAGACTTTTGGCAGGCACTGTGCAGAACAAGATTTACACAGAGGGAACCCAGAGCAGCAGCCAGAGTTCCGTTTGCAGATCGAAGGCAAAAATTCAATAAACTGAAACTTTTTGACTTGCTTCCGGGCTTTTGGTTTTTGCCACATTCAGTCGAATCTCCTTTGTTGGCCAGCAGCAGCAGCAGCAGCAGCAGCAGTGGCGGTGGCAGTGGCAGCAGCTTGTTGTGGTGTGTTGTATGCTTTCTGCCACCAACTGTGGCTGGCATTTTTATTGTTGCAGCCCGGCTCTTGATAGCCTTGTGATTTCAGTTTCTGTTTTTCAGCCAGAGAGAGATTTGCGCCGCTTTGTCGGCCACGATAAATACACAAACAATTTTCAGGTTTCTCGGCCGGTGGCCGCAGGACAAAAATGCCACAATACCACAATACCCACATAGCCTTGGCTGATTCAACTTTTGCTGCTGCTTCTGCTGCCGTTGCTGCCGCTGCCGCCGCTGCAGTTGGCCCCCGTTCATTGGCACTCAGTCAAAAGTCGCATCCACAACGAATATTTTATGTTAGAGCCCACCACTCCCGGCCAAGGCAAAGGCAAAGGGCCCGGCCGGGTTAGGACCACACCTCGACAACAGCCCCGAACTGGCGACAATTCATCAAGCAGCAAGACAGCAAATGAGCAGCGGGGGTCGCCCGCTGTTGACACTGACATACAGGTTGCCGCGTCGTCATGGTCTCCTCCGGCCGGCCCATCTGCCTCGCAGGCTCCCATCCCCAATCCCCATCACCATCCCGGCTCCCAGATCGCAGCTCCAAGTCCGGCTCCGACTGAGTGATGACCGCGACAATGGCGAAACCGAAAGCCCAGACGGTGCGATCAAAACTTCCTGGAAATTAATTAAAGATCTAACTGGCGGATCACACTTGCAGAAATACGAGTTTGCTCGCGAATGCACTGCCAGAAAGAGGGTCTCGAAAGAGTTTCTGAATTCCATTTTAATCAAATAAAGTTTACCTAATAAAACATAGTATTTGAAACATTTTTATATAGTTCTTACTTGCAGGAATATAAGCAATCGTAAACATTACTTGGAATTTATTAATGATTATGATTTTATAGCCATAATTTAATTATATTGGTTACCAAATATGATAATAAGTTTGTTATATAGAATACAATTTATTCGGAATCTAATACCATATATTTGTATAGAATAGAGCACTAAAGAACTTGTTTTAGGAAATGAAATCAAATATTTTGGATTTTTTAATATGATTTCTTTCAAAATTTGTTATAAAGCTGAAAAATCAACTAACTAAGGAAATTCAGGTATAACAGTGTACTCTTTCGATACAATTTTTAATGATTTTCGATAAACCAAATCTCTGGCTGACCAAACAAATTTGCAGTGTAAAAATAGACTCTACCTAGGAAGTCGCTGGCTCTGATAATTTCTTGCCGTGCAGCGCGGCTTCTGACCATTGTCCAGGAGGCTCTAACGAAGCCCCAACTGGTGGCCCCCGTCTGGCAAGTCTGGTCAATAATTATCGACGCTTATCAAAGACACCGTTACAGATGCTCGCACATGGACACGCGGATGGAGGTGGTCGCCGCGCAGGAGCTGCGAGCTAGAAGCCAAGTCAACAGCCCGCCACCAAGTATGGTCAGTGGATATGTGCCTGGACTGGAATGCTGCCTGTTCCTGGCGAGTCTGAGGCGGAGGCCAAGGCGATATCCCATTCCCATTCCCAGTCTCAGTCCCATACCCATACCCATACCCAGTCGGCTGCTGGCTCCCTAGCCTTTGTTCAGTTCGGTGCGGTGCAATTAATATTCAACGCCGTTGGCTGATCATAATTTACGTGCTGAGTTTACGATGCACTCTGCACTGCACACTGCACACTGTCCCCTAGCCCCCACTGCCCACAGCCCACTGTAGTACTATCGGTGGGCACCAACACGGTGTGTCTTTTTTTGTGTTCTGGCCAGGGGCGTTACCAACATACAGCCTCCCAAAAGGGGGCGTTCATAGATGGTCGTACGTACGGGCAGCTCGACAAAAGGGCATTCTATTTACATTGCGCAGAATACAGAAACGCAGAACGCAAAATGCAGAATGCAGAATGCAGACCAAGGCACACGTGTTCACCAAAGTCATGGCCGGGGGGCCAGAAATTAATTCCCCGACCTCCTCCTGACCATACATATATCAAATGGTCGAACCTGCCTCGGGGGTCACATTCGAGCCAATAAAAGTCAGGCGGGCGAGCGGCGGGCAGGCCGCCAAGTTTGGCCAATTCCATGAATTGAAATTTTCGTTAATTGACAAACATTGCGGCTGACAATTCCATCCGTTGCCGGCTTTTGGCCGCTAATTGAGAGAGAAAGCGCTCTAGGCCACCCAGGAAAGTCGTCGCCGAGATCCGTCAGCGGCCGTGAGTTGGCCCATTTATGAGGCGCAGAAATAAGGTTAAGAGTGACACCCTGGAGACCTACATATGCGCCGACCGGCAGGCGAATCTGTATCTGCATCCGTATCCGAATCCGAAGCCGAATCCAAATCCGCAACTGATTTGCATTTCGGCCTAACGACTTCGGATGCAGGGCAGAGCAGAGCCAGGGCAGGACACAGTTTCGGTTCCACTCCAAAGCCCCAGAGTTGGCAGTTGCATTTCACATGGATATTTTATGCAAGCCATTCGCACCGCCTTGCCATTTCATTTGGTTTCGTCGGCGGCAGCGGCTATCACTCAGATCGTTTTGGCTTTTATTCGGGCCCAGTGCAGCCAGCCGCCCTCGGTCTTGGCTTTAAATTTGCGAATAAAATTCAATACATAAAGCTGCTAGCTAAGAAATTTTGGGAGATTTTCATTGAGTTTTGGGGTAGTGAAAATTCGGCTGAACATTTCTTAGCATTTTCTCATAGCATTTTTTAGGGATCCAACGAACTTTGTTTGTTAAATTGGCCTTAAACATACTGAATATCTATAAACTAATAATGTAATAAGTATAAGATTGAATGTCTTTACTTAAATTGAATAGAGTAAGTCTGAATATTAGGAGCATATATTTGGAAATTGGACAGTACGAGTAGTATTGATTTTTCATTGAGTTTCAAATATACCTAAGAACAGTTTTATATAAGTTTTAAGGCTAAATATCAAATAAATTATAAAATATATTAACAACATTTAAACGCAGATATAAAGTGTATATATTTAACAAACAGGAAATGTATTAATTTTTTTATCTACGATTTTTCTTATATTTTATTAGAAAACGTGAGTTAGACAAAAGCAAAAGCCTTTCTCTAGAGGAAACAGCTCTATCAGTTGGTATAACAAAATTAAAAAATGAACTATTTTACTATGAATTGTTGCCCAATTTAATTTACCATAAAAGATCTCAAGTTTTTCTATATTTATTCAAATATGATGATGTGTTGCCCTGAAAAACGGCTATTTGGCAATCGAAATGTGGGCACCTCTGCTCGACGGCTGTCTCCCTGGGTTTCGGGGCCTTTGGGGAGCCGAGGGTCATTAAAATATATGACACCCACAGATCTGCGATGCATCTGCGGCCCCTTTTGCGGCGGCTGCTGCCCTCTCTTTCGCTCACCTGTTCACCTGCCTAATTAGACACACTCGGACGGTCTCTTTCTGGCCCGGTCTTTGCTTTCTTCGTGTGTGGTCCAATTAATTTTTGGGATAGAGCAATCAACAAGTTTCTTTGCGGCGCTCAAGTGGTTGTGTTCAACATGTTGCAGGTCAATTTGTTGCCCGCTTGCCTGTCGTCTTGTCCTACGCAGAAGATACTTTTTCAGATACTCGGAACCCTTGTGACGTCAGCGGCCACGACGCCGTGTGTGGTCCGCTTAGGAGCGCCCCAAACCCAGGCAAAAGGCACGGCACACCACAACTAAAGGCACACAAATGTATGTATAAGAGGTGGCTTTCTGCTGCGCTGCTGCGCTGCTTTGCTGTGTTTTGTTCGGTAATTCAATTAGAAGTTCTGCCCTGGCCGCCTTGTCATAATCATTAATTAGCCGGGCTTTGTCGCCCCGTGGATTTTCCTTTTTGGGGGCCAAAGCTTTCCTTATTTGTCGCCTGGCAGTGTTGCATTTGCCGACTGCGGTTCGACTCCTTGGCACGCTCCGCTCTTAATTAATTTGCTGGCACATACATGCTCGCACACATTCGACTTGGCCCAAATTTGATGCTCGCGGTTTCGGCTAATTAGCAAAGTGTGCCTAAGGCTTTGACTGGCTCGGAATCGGATCGGGATTCCTGTGCGCGGGACCGCAAATTTACTGCTGTTTTCCCAACTGCAGCTGCCAAATGCAAATTGGCCAAGACGGCGGAAGGCCGCACCGCAGCCTGATGACGTTGGCCTCGTGACGAGGCTTTTACTTCAATTAGAAGGAATTAGTAGCCATCCAGAGTGGAGCACAGGCAGCCTGGAATTTCTGCAGCATTGACACATACTATATAATTATTGATAACTGGCAAGGCAAACATGCTTCTCAAAGCTAAAAATCAGATTTAATTAATTAAATAACAATTAAAGCTTTAAATGTTGCGGAATATACTTGTGAGATTTGTGTGATTGCAAAGGGATAATGATGATGAGAGTAAAGGTTGATACGTTCTTTAATTTAAGAATAACTAACGGCTACAAAAATACACCTAAGATGCACCCAAAATATAAGCAAGATACTGAAGCTAATCCTTTTAGGCTCATGGCATGCCTTGATATGGTTTTATTTACTGGCAAGCTTAGTTTTATATCCCTTTTCTGGGTAAATTAAGTTCCCATACCCGATAGAAACAAAGAATTTCCCTCGGTGGAGAAAATAAACTCCTCACGTCTGACAAAGTCTTTAGTCGCCTATCCCCAGAGCCATCGCCATCGCCATCCTGCGACTGTCAGCTCTTGTCTATCTCAAAATTGCAACAGTTCGCCGGAAGTGAATGTGTGTTAGATTTTTCAATGCAAGTGCAATGAGAGCGTAAATGCTTCACACACTTCCCCGGGAGTCGTCTCCAGAATCGGTTGCACGGTTTGTACTGTTGCTACAGTGCGCCCCCCGATTGTGGCCACCGAAACAGGAAAGGAACGGCCCGACATGACACACTCAAACTGAAACCCAGACTCAAACGCGCACTCGCACTCGCACTCGTATATCTATGTAAATGGCGGCGAGGTGTGCAAAATGTATTTCTGGCCCGAACAACGCCAAAGCCGGCGAAATAGTTTTGCAAATTTTATGCAGCGCTGGGAGCTGCTGCAACTCCCGCCCTGGGACTGCGACCGGGGCTGGGATTGGGACTGGAACATGCATGGAGGCAAATAAAATAGAATAAAACACTTTTACTCCCGCAACCGAGACGCTGCAGCGTCTGCTGAAACGGGAAAGAAATAAATGCGAGAAATAATCGAGGCTGCAGCAGTGGCTGCTGCTGCTGCTGCTTGGAATAAATTGCCATGTTGTTACAATTTCTTCGTGTTGCCGGCATAAATTTAGCAGCCCGAACGGAGCACAGCGGATGCAGGTTCCCTACGCAATCGCCAGGATGCAGGCTGCTGCCCGGGCTCCTCGAGGTGCTCCTCGAGGTGCTGAACATGCAAATAATTAATAGCATTATAAGATGCACTCACGAAATCGCGCACAACATCGTCGGGGCGATGTAATAACTCAACAGCAGGCCTGGGATCCCACTGAAAATCCGCATCCAAATCCAAATCCGAGTCCCAAACCCGAAGCCAATCCCAATGGCAATCCCTATACCAAATCCAATTGCAATCCAGGCCCCGGATTGTGTCGCTCGAAGGACAAGGACAATGAGTGTTTGCGAAAGCCAAAGAGTCACGCTCCGGACATGGTCTAGGAAATTACATAACCCCAGCGAAGGTGTTAATGCAAATCGCCCCCCAAATATGCTAATGAGTGAGTCGATGCCACAAAGGATTTCGCATCTCTGGCCTGCTGCTGTCTTGGGCTTCGGCTTTGGGCCACATAAACCGGTGGCAACATAATTGCCACAGCACGTAGCCGCCACAGCCTTGGGGTCAGCGAACCGGGCACAAATTGAAGACAATCAATGCAGCCCCGCTCTGACATTGATTTATGAACTCGGGGAAAATTAGGTAAGACCATTTTTGGTCAATGGGTTGCACTGCATTTTCAAAAGAGCAACAAAAAACCACAAGAAATGCGCTCTGAAAATGTGACAGAAGTGAAGGGCTTCTTGTTTATCTGTGAACTGAAATGCATGGCTTTCTTTAGGTTATATGGATTTCTTTTATAAGAAAATTCATTTATTTGTGCCAGATATAGTTTCATAATACTTTATAGCTCCCCTAGTGATAAATCGGTCATTGCGGTTCAATAACCGCCAACGGCATCTTCCATATATGGACCGCAAAAACATATATCGACATGAAATACGTAGAAGCGGCAAAAGCGATTCATTACCAAAAACGAGTTAAATTTGTGGCGAAAAAATTGCATAATTTGTGTGACATTGACTGCGCGGTGCCCCGGCCGCCAATAAAATGTCATTTACCGGCGAATAAGTGCGGAATGTTTGCGGAGCAGAGCGCGGTGCCGACATCAATAAATATATATTCATTTTTATAAAATGCACGAATTTTAATTAATTGATAAATTCGGTAAAAAAGAATCGAGCAACAGACGCACTAAAAGGCTTCGCCGAAACAGCGGAAAAGGGTGGTGGGGATGAAGTGTGCGGCTGTCAATTACGAGGATGTCGACGGCTCCTTGGATTCGAAATCCTGGCTCCTGGTGGAAATACTCTTACAAAAAATGGGGCTATAATTCTTCAAAATGTATCTAAGGAAACTGTTAAATTTTTGGGATGAAAAACACTATAAAAAGAGACGTTTTGCTTATTATGCTAATAGAAGTCAATGTAGTAAATATTTTCAATCCTTTTGTGTCCTATATTGAAGCCAATGGAACGTGTTATTTATATAATAAATATTTGAAAAATGTTTTTAATTTCCTGAAATATTTTCCCATATATTTGAAGTTTTAAGATGTCGCAGAAGTGTATCCCCATTTTGCGCTCGAGATTTCTGGCTTCTTTTCAGGTCGTTTTTTCGGTCGGCTGTCCTGTTTGCGGCTTCTGACGTTGCTGGGGCGTTAATATTCATGAATCGAAATAATTTGACAGTTCGGGGCAGCATGCGAGTATGTCAGGCAGTCCGAGCCGGGCCCCGGCGATATTTATGCCTCTGCAGCGAGCGCCTTGTTTTTGCCCGATTTCTGACTTCTGATTTCTGATTTCCGATTCGATTCTGGCCCGGCTCCGGTTCTGGGCTGTCAGTGGCCCTGCGTGAGGCGTTGGTGAAAAGTACTCGAAATAATTGACAGCTGTGGCTGCCTTTTTTGTTACCCATGCCGCTGCCGTCGATGCTGCTCGTCTTTCGCTTTTAATTGTAGAATTTTTACAACTCCCGCAGCTCGTCGTCGGCCGCTTCGATCTGTCATTCGATGTCGTTGTCGGACTTCTTCAATTTTGTTGATGACTCCTAGGCACGTTGACTGGGTCCGGTCGAGTCATTAAGTCATCTGCGGAGCAAGTGCCTGGGATAATCCCGGCCAGAGGATCGCTGGCGAGTTGGCTTTTATGAGCGCATAAACTTGCGATGAGGATTTCGATTTGCTGGCTAATCAAACAATAAAAGTCTCGCTTATCCGCCGGAATTGGACCTGGTCCCGAGGACTATGATGTCCAATCATTAAAGCCAAAGGAATGCAATTGCATCTTTGGCGAATCTTGGCACCGGGAATGTCGAGCGTTGTTTTTACGATAATGGAGGCGATCGCCAAAAGCACTTAGAGGAGGACACGATCAAGGAAGAGATTTTCCTCAAGATAAGATAGCCTTAAAATCACTGGCATTAATCTGGAGTAATATCTTCGGGGTTATAGTGCGTTGATTTGCCAAATTAGCAATACAAGTAAGACCTTTGGCATTTCTTTTGAACTTTTCAAAGCTAGTTTTAGGTGAGAATAGTTTGTATTACCTTCATATTTGCCTTAAGATGAGAGACTATTTACTAACAAGAGCTAATTGAATCAATTATTTATTTATGCATCCAACCATTTTGCTTGAAATAATTCCTTTTCCGTGACAAAACTGCGGCCGAAATGAGTTTACTTAAACACATAATTGGTGTGCAATTGGCGACTCCCCTTTCTTGGCATTCTTCCCAACCAATCATAGCCCCACTGGCCGGTACCTTGGCAAACTCAACCCTTTGGCCGGGAAGCGAATTGAAGTTTAGTCGAAAAGTTGACAGGCGGCAGCCCGAAAGTTCATCATTGGCCAGCTGCTGTTGTGGCTCCTTCTGTTCGGCTAATTGTTTTAATGAATTCGTTGCGGTTTTGCGCAATTTGCATGCAACTTTTTCATTATTGAGGCAGCAGCAACGGGCCGGGTCGGGGCCGGAGGAGATGATTGCCCCGGAATGCAATGCAACGTGTGTTTGTCACTGGGGCAGAGGTAGCCTGCCTGCCTGCCTGTCATGTTGACGGTTTCCCGACATCACCGAGCTGCCCAAAACGACCGAGCTGCACACACGCACGCAATTGCTAATTGAATTTAAATTGCTCTTTAATTTGATGAGCGGACCGAGATGATAAATTGTGCAAACGCTTGCCAAAGCGTCGACCGCAACAATCGAGTCCGAATTAAAGATTCGACATGCCACTTTCACTCTGCCATGACGAGTGCCGCCGACCTGCCCAGTGTCACCCACAGCCACTCCCGGTCCCGATCCCAGTCGCGGAGCACATACTGCCCGCTTTTGGCCATTTTCACGGGGGAGTTGCATTCGCCCACCACCGCCGGTCGCTCTCATAAATTGCAACCTATTTGAGCGGCGGCCACTGGACTGCCGGTGTGGAGTGCCATAATTTTTAACTCTAATTGCGCCACCGTAAGACCCGGGACTGCAAAACCCGCAACCGCCGGACTGGTCGCAGTCAATTTAGTGATTTTTGCGTTTATTTTTCGTTTAATGAAATTACAATAAACGCCCGTCGCATGCAAAGGAGTCAGCCTCAAAGGAATAGTTCGAGGTGGGGTGCAGTGGCATTGTTGCCACAGCCGCATGGGCACATGAGTTGCTCCACAAAGCGCCCATTAGTGCGTTGGCGTCGCAGAGTTTGCTTTGGTTTGCTTTACTAAGCAGTGCTTTACTTAGCGGCACTGCCAGAAAAATCGGGGAAATCCTTACCAAAGCAGCTTTGGGGATATTTACACTATACCACCTTCTTTTAGAAAATGGTTACAGTGGCGCACTCAAGTAATCTATATACTTACGACGCCTCTTCTTGATTTTACACACTCTTATAGCTTTAATTTGAAGAGTAATGATTCAGTCTTGTTTTATATGTTTTTATAAAACAAGAACCAAAATTTCATATTGATTAAACATAAGCAAAAAAGTTATAAACAAAAAAGAGCAAACGATTTCATAGTTGCAACATTATAATATAATACAATGGGCTTTAATAGGTAATTGCTGTCTTCTAGGCATGGAAGCCAGCAAGTTAGAGTTTGAAAATTAGACTGCTATTTATAGTGTGAAATTAGCCATAATTCATTGGCAAATATAAGCTTGTGGGGGCTCCCAGGTACCCTATTTTCCTGAGTGCACTTTCTTGCTTGGTTTCGCGAAGCTCTATTTGGGCCTGACTGCCTTTTGCTAGGTTTTTGAACCCGCTCCTGCCCCGGCCCGGCGGTGAGGTAATCCCCATTATTAGCGCAATTAGTGCAGCCGCCTGGCACTCGGATTTCGAAGTGCAGATGGGCCTGAAAGGGGCATTGTTGGCCCTTGAGTTATGTACCCACACTCGTTTAGCGAAATGCCAATGTGTTTAGCACTGATTGGCGGGGATGCCAAAAGGCGGCGAATAAACAGGCGATCTTTGGCTTTGATTGAAAGTCTTGCGTGGGCATTCAAATGGAGTGTTCCCCTGATTAATTACGGGCTCGCACGGCCGGTTTCTTCGCAATTCTCGTAGCATGCATATGCTGGCTACCCTGGTTACGGCGAATTAGAGTAAACGGTGGGGTCCATGGTTAATTATCAATATTATTGCCATTAGGTTAATCGCCCTGCATATGGAACTAACGAGCCATAATGGCTCATAATGCGCTCCGTTGAGTCTGCGCTCCGGCGGCTGGCAAACAAACACCTGCCCGATGCCGATGCCGATGCTGGGCGTCAGGCTTTTGCATTAACATTCCGACGACTCGCCGCGGCCCGAGGGACTGCTGCCTGCTGCCTGCTGCCCGGCCAGCGGATTCACAATAATCGCCATGTGGCTGCACTTGAATACCAAAAGGCTACGCCGCCACAGCACCACCTCACCTCAATTACAAGCTGCTCCTGACAGGCGGCAGCGCTACGTGACACAACCCACAACAAGCCGGAGCCACCTGTTGCGGTGGCTACCGTCACCACCACCGGCACCTCCACCGGCACCACCACCAACCAATCCTGCCGGCCGGCCCATGGATGTCCGTTAGCCGCATAACTTGTTGGCGCTGACAACGACAACGGGATTTTGAACACTGATAAAAGGCGACTGCCTGACGGGGCAGTGGGTGGTTGGTTGGCTGGCTGGTTGGCTGGAAATCAAGAAAAACCATATTTAATAAAATGACAGTGGCTGTCAGACGCCGTCAAAAGAAATACATTTTGCCCAGACAGCGCGACTCGCGGCAACTTGGCTTGCGAGGCACGAGCTTGCGGCCAAAAGCCACCCGCCCGCCAAAAACAATGCCAAATGACAATCAACGATTATTGAACACATTGTGTATTATTTGTTATTGCATTTTGTCATTCTGTCGTGTAGCCCTGTCCCCCCCCCCAAGCCCCGCCCTGGGCCCCAACGTGGATGGGGCCAATTAATATTAACGTGGGCGTGCGCCTGTTTGTTTTTGTTTTCAGTTTGCTCGAAAAAGCGCGACCGGTCTGATGAAGGAAATGTTATGCAAGGCAGGATCGACGGCGGAGATGTCGTAACTCCCGCTTAAGTGCCCAGTTAGGAGGTGTTCTGCCATAAAAAAGCCAAGTATATGGCCAACAGATGTTGGCCCAGAGCCGCAGCAGAGTCACAGAGGAGACGGATTGGCAGGGGCGAAAGGATTTGATGGCTGCGATATGCTAATTGAGACGGACATGAGTGGGCAGTAATTTGTTTGCCATGCAGACGTGTTAAGTAATCGGATGACTGTAAATATGGCAATAAAGAATATGAAAACAGGAGGGCTTGGAAGGGCTCCAAGGTCTTGAAGGTCTTGCAGATCTTAGAAAACAGATAGAAGCGTGAAATTTATGATATTTCATTTGAGGGTCACACGAAACGCCCTCGAAATGCAACCCAAATAAATCTGCCAAAGGTGGCAGAAAACTAGGTTATAGATCCCAGATAGTCGTCGCCGTTGGTGCGCAACCAAGAATTATCATAACCGAAAATTATAGGAGAAACCTCACAGATACCCGGGGAATGCGAGTAGAAATGTCTGAAATTTGCAACGAGCCAGAACCAATTGCTGGCGGTACCAACGGCCACAACAATGGCGTTGTCAAAGTCGCGACGAGGATGCAGCTATGAAAATTGCGTTAGAAATCTGCAATTTATATCGCATTGCCCCGCACACAGGCAGACGCGCTGAAAAGCAGAGCTGGCCACAAAAAGCCAGTCCCAGGCCAAACAAAAAGCGTACTATAAATACGAAGAGGGAAGCTGGTGTTGGATGCATCGAATCTGGTCCCGGGGCCATACAAAATTGGGCAGGTTTTCGGTGGGCTCTGAATACTCTAAGAGTACAAGGAATATTGCAGCTATTTCCGCCAGGGATTCCACTAAAAGTGTGAAGCTTTTTTTGTGAAGGTTCTCAAAAGTTTAATGTTTGATAAGATCTTTATTAAGGATCACAATTAAAGATCTGTTTATAAAGATCTCTTTGATGTGCTTGATGTGATCTTTATTAAGGATCACAACTAAAGATCTGAATATAAAGATCTCTACATTATTATTTTATTAAGTATAATGTGTTGCATTATGCTACCAAATCGGACTTCCTTGGAATGCTACCCCTTGGTCTGCAGGGTAGGTTGCACGTTCGATAATCGCAATTGTTTGCAGCTTGCCCCAACGCATTCCGAGATTCAAGAAGAGATCCGAGGTCCGCGGCTGTCGTCGCCAGGTTGTTCCACTGACTCTTTGGTCTCGTCGCGCAGGAAACATTGGAAAATTGAGCATGGAAATGGACGACGACGCCACGTAAACAAAAACACAAAAAAAATTGAAAGAACAAAACGCCAGCAAAAAGTGAAAAAGAGGAATGGTCAGCAACGACCACGACGACGTCGACTGGCAGCGGAAAACCTCTTCATTGAGGTCCTCCCATTCTCAGGCTCATCCTCACATCCTCATCCGTCGGCGGACCTGTCTCATTTCGTATTCACGCGGCGTTTGTCTGGCCAAAGGAGGAGAAATTCCAAGGAGCCGTCGAACAGGAGGCGGAGGAGCTGCCTCCGACTAGCTCAAGAACCGCTCCTACTGCCAATTTGTTTGGGCCGAACTGGAGCAATTATTGCAGTTGCAGTTCGCTCCAAACGGGGAGTGGGTGCCAGTTTTTGAGTGCATGGGGGGCGCATTCAAATCGATTCGGTACGCATCTGCCTGCCACTTGCGGCCGCGAAACATGCAACATGTTGCGGAAACACCGCGCAAAATTGATTTGTTGCCGGCTGAGTGTTAATTGCTAGTCCACGACCGCGTTGCAGGAATATACTCGTACTCGTACTCGTACCTGCAAAAAGAAAAGGAAAAATTGGAGGCGGACATGAACATGGGTTAACTGTAACTCGGGCAGCCGGAAAATCTGGGCCACTCAGCTGTTCAGCTCTTCAGCTGTCGTGGGGGCGTGGCCCAGTCGAGCACACTCCCTGAGAACTGTGGGGCAATTATGAGTGCTACAAGCGTACGTGTGCGAATGCGTTGAAAACTCACATATTTCTAATGATGATATATTGCACGGCCCGGCATCGGCATGGGCATCGGCAAGGCTATCAAATTAACAAGATCATCGCTTCCGGCCAGCAATTGCATGAATCTCGAATTGACTTGCGCATTCATCTTGCCCACTCGATGCGATGGCTGCATAGCCATTCCTGCCTGCTGCTTTCCCACAAAATTTATGCCGAGGCGACGACTTTGATTCCACGTCAAAACTCATGGGTGTACGAATGCATCATTTTGATGGTCATCATCAGTCTCTGACTATCAAACAATCGACAAACCGCAAGGAGCAGGCGGAGCGGCCGGCTAACGGCGGCGACGTTGGCGTTGCAAGTTGCACGTTGCCCGCTACCCGCTGTCCGGTGTCCGTTGCCAGTTGCCAGTTGCCAACAATTACCCAGGCCAGTCCGCTGACTGCTACAAATTTCAGGCGTCTCACTGCGAGGCAGCCAGCGACAGCAATCTGCACTCGGGCAATCTGCAACTGCAACAGCGCAGTCACAATGCGAGCTAGTGATGCAAAAACATCTTATGGAGGTTGCATAAAGTTCTCACTAAATATTAAATTTATCAAATATATAGAGGGTAAAAAGAGGATCCTTATCTAAAATAGGACATATCTTGACTACATCTCGACTACAACTTATTAATATAAGTTCAAATATGATTTTCTTTTTCATTAACAATTAATTTCGAAAGCTCTACAAAATTATAAAAATGTCAGGCATACTTGTTTAATTTTCTAGTTATTTCCCCCTTTAAATCTAGAAAAGATATTGTTAGCCTAGTCTGTTTTAATATCGCATCTTGCAATGACTTTTGCATCCCTAATCCGCGTTGCAGTTGCAGGCAGCGAGGATGTGGCAACCTGTTTCTGCACTTGACCATGGCAACTGGAAACTGGCAACATGTTGCCGAATTGACAATTTCGCTAGGCATGAGCAGCCAGCGCAACTGTTGTTGCTGCAGTTGCAGTTGCAGTTGCTGCTGCTGGTGCTGCTGCTGCTGCAGTTGCTGTTGCTGTTGCCGTTGTCAATTGTCAGTGTTTCTTTTTTTGCGCGCCTCGTTCTCCCAAAGCCTGGTTTATGCAAATTGCAATGCATTTCCCTGGCCTAGCTCGAGTTCAAGTTCCAAGTGGGCGTTTGATTTCAATCGCTGGCATTTTCACATATCCACCACGGCCATATGTTGCTGGTGTCGACAAAAACGGATCCTCGTCCCCCCCCTCTGGACAGCCTTTTGGTATTAACGGTTTGCCATTTCGATTTTATGTTTGCTTATATTTCAGGTCGCTCGTTATTTTTCATTGGATTCTCCTTCATATTTGGCTGACTGCAATCTCCTGGCCGCGATCATTAGGGAAAATCATTTTTCACCGCGCGTCGCGCATTATTTTTTTGAGCGGGGACTTCGATCTCTGGGCCCCGATATATGTATTCCGTTCGGATCCCCCCCATCGATCGATGACAAGCGAGCATTTCGGGGGCCATTGCCACCACATTGCATTCCTGGTCGTGCAATCGCAGGACGGATACTCTTGAAATTCTGGGCGGTGGCCTATCTATCGGATGTATCGCCTACGCCTCGGGGCCTTATCGTGTAATTCGATCTTAATGCTCATCGTGTTTGTTTATGCCCCCTTCCCAGCCCCAGCCCCAATCCCCAGCGAAAATTAATCTTCCACACTTGAGGCAGGGGAGGGTTGTCCAATAATATTCAATCGACTTATCGTCCAGTTGTGTTAGCTGTCAAGTGAATGGCATTAGAGCCATCAGCGCTGTGACATTTCAAATTGGGCATCCAAGATTTGGGTAAGTGCGCGTGAGCGGACTCCCGGGTTGTGTGCGGGGATTTACTCGATGAAAAATCCCCGAAAACATTATTTGTGGTCAAATGTCTTGGGGTTGGAAGGATGATCGAAGGGGGAATACCTCAACTTACCTGAATTTCATGGATTGCAGCATATTCGTTTCAATTTTTATACCAAGTACCTTAAGATATATTAAGGGAAGCCTTCTCTCTTATGCCTTATAAGTTCTATATGAGTTCTATATTTTCTTCTACATATTTGGCCATATCTTCAAAATGGTAGGAGCTAGAGACATAATTTCTTTTGTTTTAAGTGCACTTAGTATATATGCAGAATATGTTTAAAATGAATGTTACCCACGCCCCCTTCCGCCTCTTAAACATATATAGAAATATATTTTCTCCATCATACTTGTCTATATCTCTGAAATGGTTAAAGCGAGAGATAAAACTCTTTCTGCCTACAGTTAAAAATTTAAATATCTTGCTATAACGATGATACGGTCTTTGCCAATGCCAAATCCTGCCGAAAATAGGTACGAGTACATGGTATACAGTTGTCGATAAATTTTGGAATCCTTACAATTATCTCACAAAATTCCAATGAGAGACCCAAGCAAATCCCTCCGCGGATATACCCTTGCTACTCAGTGACGTCTGCAGGGAATAATTATGCATTGCAGGCTATAATTTCCACTGCAGTCTCACGCAGCCCCACTTGGCATTCAAATGCCGCGCACGTCGCCGGGGTCGTTAAAAATCGAACACGCACTCGAACAATCGAGTCACATTGATCTATGTGCGTCGGGGCGCATTGCATACGATGTGTGTATGATTTACGATTGAGCCATGAAGAATGTCACGATTTAATGGGCTTATCGGCACCGGGCAACCCGTTCGAAGCCCAATCTCCGGCCCCCATCCCGGGACTTTTGATTTCCAGAGCCGGCTCTGCGTGCGGTCTAATTATTTTATGACAAGCCCGCCTTGTGGGCGTAGTCCCCGCCTCCGAGGAGGCAAATATTCAATTCAGTTTGTGGGCTAATTAAAATTTTCAAGCCTCACCCGTTTACAGTCGTCGTAAAAATCAGACGCCGCGCTGCACTGCACTGCACTGCACATATTCGATTTTGATTTATGCCACAAATAGTAAATAAATAAATAAAAATTTGAATGAGCCAGCAGCAAGCCGGGACGCCCCAGGCCACCACCACCACCAATCTGAGTGACACCAGCTCCGCGGGTGAGCGTTCCACCTGACTAACACTTGCGTTTTTACGATGCCCCTCATAGATCAAGTGGCCGCAAGAGGGTTTACGACGGCCCTGGCAACGAGAATCGTTTAACTTTGATTTCGGAATTCTGATTTCTGATTTATTTGGCCAAGTCGCTGGCAAACTGCATCTCCATGAGGGAGGCTGAGCCATAAATTTCCGGGCAGCCAGCCCAGCTGGGTTTTCCGCCAGGGCGCTTCGCTTTTTGATATCAACGGTAAAAACTCACCATAATTTTTAATTGCACAAATTTATGGCCCCGGCCGAAGGGGCGTCGTCTCTGGATGGATGCCAGCCCCGATTCCGACTCCGATCCCGACTCCGACGCCGTTTCCACACATCCAATCCCGATCCGATGACGGCGCTAGCGGTTCTTTTGTCCCCAGAGCTATCAGTTGACCATTTTACAGCCGATTTATTTGCGTCCGCGGCAGATAAATAGCTCCACAGCCCGTTGGCCGGACTGGGACGCGATGGCTATTAAAATCAAATAAAATCAATGCTTAAAATTCGGCTCTTTAATGAATAGTCGAGCGTCATAAATCAGTAATCCATACGAGTTCGGCCCACATCGACATCCTCCTCCCTGTCTCATCTTGGCCCGTCGTCCGGCTGCCAATAAAATCGGCTGTAATGATGCATTTA
Organism: Drosophila ironensis; assembly: GCA_021223825.1. NCBI lineage: Eukaryota > Metazoa > Arthropoda > Insecta > Diptera > Drosophilidae > Drosophila > Drosophila ironensis. Next base: position 428,391 of record JAJJHQ010002270.1, read on the forward strand.
TAAAAATGTTAAAACGTTGGCCCAGCAAGATATTAAAATTAATTTAACAGGCCCCCACGAAATGCTACAAAAATCAATGCAAGGGGTATTGTGCGTGGATCCCGGGAGGAGGGGAGGGGGGTGAAAGCTGAAACCTGATCCACACAAAACGCTCCTCATCAGCCGTTGTAGCTGTATCCTTTGCAGATATCCTTCGGTTTTTTTTTGTACTAAACCATGTGCTGTGTTTGCTGCTATCGCTAGCACTTGCCTCTGTTTTAGATAAAACAGAAAAAATAAGAAAATATTTGGCATAAACAACGAGAATAGCAACGCAGGAATTCCCCCCGTCCCCACTCGGGGGGCTCATATTTCAATTTCGATTTTTCGAAAACGATGCGAGAGCTAAGCGCAAACAAACAAGCCAGCAAAAGCAAGCAAACAGATAAACAGCCAAATACATTGAATGAGTTTCACTACACATTCTGGATATATGCATAATATGTGCAGGTGCACAGCGAAAAATCGGTATAGAAAACCATACGGATGAAGGGTTCTTAAAAACTATGAAGCAGGACTGTAAAACTTTGGGGAGTATTAAAAAAAAATAAGGTAAAACCCTCAAAAACGGTTATAGATATCTCCACGGAAAAGGCAAAACTTTGAAGAATATTCAAAATATCAATGCAAAACTTTGAGAAGCTATATAGATATCTATACAGAAGAAGTGTTCTTGAAAACTACGAGGCAGTTTTGTAAAACTTTGAGGAATATTCAAAAAATCAAGATAAAACCATGACAAACATTTGAATTTATTATTGTTAGCATTTATTATTATCTGTAGCATTTTTAAAGGTCGTTTAGAGATGTTTAAATATGAATATATCATTGGTTTCCCTTATAACACCTAGCTCTTTGGACCTCGATTTGAGGTAGAAATCTTCCTTTGAGACTTTTGCAAGTGCACTTTAGCATTGGCACACATATCTATGCGTTGTGTCCGACATGGGATGCGACACGGATGCGGCTCGGAATTGGGGCTGGGAATGGAATCGAAACGAGGCGACAGAGCCGGACTCCGATACCCAGGCCGTCTCCATTGCGACCTGGAGAGGAGTCAAGTGGAAGCTGGGTCCCGGGGAGAGTGGACGGACGGCTGCCGTTGGCTCGGTCGTTCGCACAAACGCATCGCAACTTTGGCCCTGCCAGTGCCCCGATGTCGCACCGATGTCGTCGTTGCAAAATGTCCAAAAATGAGGCACAAACATGCGCATGAATTTTGCAACTTGCCACAGCAGCAGGACTAACATGTTGTGTCCCCTGCCACAGTCCCCCTTGCCGGATTCGAAGCCACATTCGCATTCGATGCCGCAGGCAGTGTCCCTGTTTTGGCCAGGAAATGCAGCGCAAATAAATGAGCCAGCAGCAGAAGTAGCAGCAGCAGCAACAGCAACAGCAGCAGCAGCCGCTTGACCCTCTGCCAATATTTTGGCCATTTGTAATTCTATATTTTGTGCCGTGCGCGCAACAAGAGTCCGTTCGACGCACAAACAAACCCCAAACGAAAGGGACATGTCGAATGTTTGCATTTTAGATTTGCCGTATTGGAAATTCTATCTGGAGCAAGAACATGTGTTCTCATTTTCGTATCGGCTCTGTTTCCATTTCTGTGGTGTTTCATTTTTTATTTCGCTGCTGCCAGCTGTTGCCCGGGGCCAAGTGTAGGGCCAACACCTTAATGGCCCAAAAAGAGCGGCCGCGGAGGCCCAACTTTGGCTAATTGCCGGGCGGGTCGTAGACAAGTGTGGCTTTCGCGCCCCCCCGGGGCAGCAGACACCACTGCCCAGCTCTCCAACCGCCAACAGCCGGGCATTTGCATAAACATGCAACGTGTCTAATGCCCCGAGCGAGGAGATGGGCCGGGTCAGGCCAGATCAGAGCCAAAGCCAAAGCCAGACCGGGCCCAGACTTCCGGCTCAAGGCCGCAACTCCGACTGCAGCAACTTCGTGCTTCCCTAAAATACCAAAACAGTAGAGCCCACGAAATTTTAAGGGTATAAACATAAACTTTATGCAAACCCAATTTCTGTAATGAAAAGTTATAAAAGTTTCCCCTTTCAGGCTTTCGATTTTGCTGACAAATATCAAATTTATTGGCTAACCATGGCACAATCCCTAGATTTATAAGAAATGCAGGGAGTTTGGTGTAGAGAACTGGGACTGTTTGCCCCATAAAAACAAAGATTCAATTAACAGCCGAGACGGACACGAAAAGGGCGTGGTTGCGGCAACAAAACTAAACAGGAACTGCAGCAAATGGCCTTGATTTGGGGACCAAAGTTCCTAAGATTCTATCTGAACCAAAAAAGAATACATTTCGAATTGGAGCAGCTCTTCGCCTCCCGATTGTGTCTGGCATAAGTATTCGAACTTGAACTTGCTGCTGGTGCTGCTGCTGCTGGTGCCTGCTTCTTGGTGGCGACTCCCAAGTCTGGGGGCAAAAAAACTACCTACCGCATTTCGTGGCAGGCATCCGAAAATGGACAAAGTCAACGTTCGGCGGCATCTCGCAAGTGGCGTTTTGTCAAATATTTTCGAACAGTTTCTGGCCGAGGAGAAGGCAAAGTTGGCTGGGCCGGCGGGGCACAGCCTCTTCACGACTTTTATTTAATGAATTTCGCAAATTTCTTGCGGCAGCGTCTCACGCATGCGAATCGCATGGGGCGCATACAGAACTTGTCTCCGCCGTACACAATGTGCAAATAATTGTCTCAATTCCTTGGATTCCGACGATCTGCAAGTGGCCGCCAGTTGCCAGTTGCAAAAAGCCAGCGAAACTGAATGAGTTCCTGCCGGCTGGAGGCCAGAATACCGAATCGATTATCGGTTATCTGAGTGTTTAGGCGCCTCTGGGGACGATACAAATGCGTAGAGATATGCCAGCTTTTCGGGGTACCCGAAGGGGTATGGAAATAGCTATAGCTCGGGCGTAGCCTTAAGGTTCCTCATTCCGAAAAGTCATCAAAAAATATTCCATTGATTTGCACTGGGCATGGAACAAGACTAGTTCGTTCCTCGGATGCCATTCCCATGCGCTCATTTGGTTGCCACAATCTTACAGATTGGAAAATCCTACGGGTTTCGATGGAGTGTTTTTGATTAATCTTCAACTCTAAATTATATGCAGAAATCACAACCAGAACTTGAGGTGATTGGGAATTATTTAGTACCTATTTTTGGGTTTTTCTGGGGTCGATAGATATTCTTTCTGTGTACGTAAATTACTTTAGTAAGAGGCAGACGCATCGGGCATTAAGAAAGACCCAGGCCAGCGCTCGGTTCTTCCAGAATGAATTGCCAAACGCAGATGACAATGAGCCGGGCCGACATGGAACTTGGCCCAAACAGTGCCTCAAAACGTACGCGCACAAATCGAAAAGGCGGCCCGGACCGGCGATTCGAATCGTCGTCGTCAGTCAATTCGAATGCGATTCGGGGTATGCGCGACAGGTATGCCTATGAAAAGCTGGGACTCCCATCCGAGAGGCAAGGCAAGGCCTGGCGACAATTTTTCAATTGTCCGCCGCGACTTTGGCAACCACGGAGGTCGCCGCCGCTGTCTCGCTGCCTCGCTGTCCCTCTGTTGTTGTTTTCGCTGGCAATTGTTTCGTTTTGTTTTGGTTTCTTGCCACCGCACATTGCACACATAACCGGCAATGAAAAGCGCCGCGCAGCCTTGCCGGTTGCATATAAAAATCTGTTTCGCGACTGCGACTTGTTAATTGCGCCAAAACAGGGACGGGGGCACATTTAATTGTTGCTGCGGCTACTGTTGCTGGGACCTGCCTTGAACCTGGCTGGCTGGCTGGCTGACAAGCTGGGATCAGGTTTTTATTTGGGCCTGGATTTTGGCCCTGAGAGCCCGACAATGGGCCTTGTGCGTGGGCAGCTCCAATTATGCGTTCGTACAGCAAAACTGTGGAACCGTCTCCCGCTGCGAAGGGCTCACGCTCCGGCAGCCGTTTGGCTTACAAGAGCGAAGAAGCGAGAGCAAAACCCCGGCAAACGAAAACAAAACTAATTAATAAATTAATTATGCCATTACAATAGTACACACACTCCACCGCCGGCTCAGGTTCCACAGCGTCGATCCCCGAGACTCACGCACTTTAATTATGAATATTTTCATGCTAAAATATGCATGCACTTGCCGCAGTGAGGCGGGCGAAAAGTACAAATAAGGGGTAGCAGAGATCGTTTAAATTCCAAAGAATAAGTAATAGAATCTTAAAAAATTAATATAAAAAAATTAAGAGCAATTTATACGTTTTTTATAAGCCAAATCTGAGTAAATTAGAGCCCTAGTTCTTTAAGTTTTGTGCATCTTAGAGGGTACCTCCAGTTCCCATCGTTTTTGAGCCGTAATTTTGGCTGTTTTGGTGGTGGCAGCCACTGCTGGCTGGTGTTCCTCCAACGGGAGTTGACTTAATTAACCGCCCCGGGTGAGGCAGCCGGCGCTCAGGTGGGTTCAGGTGGTGGTGGTGGTGGCTCACAGAGGCTAAGGCTTCACTCAGATGGTTTGCGCGGAGGTCGCTCGTTTTGACATGGCTGCATGGCTTTTTTTGACAGCTAATTAGTGACGTTTGAATTAATTAAATACGAAAGCGGTCAATTTCATGGAAATGAAATTTTCCCAACGCGTCGCGTCTCGCCTGTGACTGCGCTTTCGGTTTGCATTTTGGAAATTTTGGCGGGAGCGAAGGCAGTCGGCCGTGGCGAGATAGTTGGATTGAATCTATTGCACTTTTGTTCGAAATTTTATTCCCATGTTAACAGTTCTATTATCCTTGCGGCCATATCGGAGCACCACCACCCCCGCCGGAGTGGCCGGGCCCGCCGAATGATAAATCGCAGCATTTACGTGTGTGCGCCCAGGCAAATATATCAGCCGAGCAAGGTCATAAATATTAATTGTGTTTCGGCGGAGGGACTGGCGCTGGAATTGGGAACTGCGAACCGGCAACCGGCGACCGGCAACGGGCACCCGGGAACTGGGAGCTGGGAGCACCCGCCTACACTATGGAAAACCAAATTAAATATTTATGCAGCCCCTTGATATATTTTCTAAGCTGCTACAGCTGGGTTGCTCTAATCTATTGTATGCGAGACTTTTTCCGGTAGTCACTTTAATCGAATGGCATTTCAGCATGACACAGATTTTAAGCACATGTATTTATTAAAAACAGAAATCAACATGTATTTATTTAATAGCCAAAGCATCGGAGATTTGTGTAAATCAAATTAGAGCTAAAATTTCAAAGTTCTGATGCTTTGAAACCTATTTTTGTTTCGTAGAAGTATATCCAAGTGTGAGTCTCGGGAAGAGAAAGGGAAGATTTTCGATATGTTTGTTGGACAGCATATTAATTTATTCAGAATATTCGTATAAAGATATACGAGAAAAGGAATATTTTAGATATGTTTTTGGTAACACCTCGTAAGTAACCTCAATTTCCCTTAAATTCGTAGTTCCCTTAAAACCAATTACTACGGATAGGTTGCTTTATCTATTCTAAATGCGACTTTTTCCGGTGTTCACACGAATTTATTTATTTAATAGCTATGGCATCATATATTTGTGTAAATCAAATGAGAGCTACAATTTCAGAGATCTGATATATTAAAACCTATTTTTGTTTCACTGGAGTATATCCAAGATTGAAAGCATTTCAATTTATTACTTTCTAGAGTTATTATACTCTACCCAAACATATACGGCAAAGGCAACATTTTAGATATGTTTTAGTTAACACCTCGTAATTTCCCCCATTTTCTTCGAGTGTTTTGGGGAGTTCGCCGAGGACCTGGCCTTAGTTTGCATGTCTCGCCATTTGTGCTGCCATGCATATTGTGTTGTATTGGCCTGTGGCGAGTGTTGTTGGCCATTTTTTTGTGTTGCTGCCATTATCAATCGATCGAACGCGAGCTGCATTTGCTTAGCGGTTTGCTTAGCGCTCGGCCGGGCCGGAATCGCTGGCCAACACACATCGCATATTGCTAATAAATATTCAGCGCTCTAGTGGTCTGGAAGTGGATTATGTTGTGATGGTGCAGCGATATCATCCCGCTCGTCCCAAAGCCGAAACAGCGGTGACAAAAGTGTATCTACGCCGGACAGAGCGCGTACAATGTGCCGGGGAAACTTTCATTAGCCGGGCTCGAACTTTAACGCGAACTTTAACAAGTCGCCTGCAGTCAGGAGTTATTCATAAGTGGAGTGGAGTGGCGTGGAGTGTGTGGCATGGAGTGTGCTGGGCTGTGGAGTCGGGTCGAGTGCTGCTGTGATTAATATCCCAGGAATGCAGTTTATTGTTGCGCGACGACAACGGCAACGAAGTTGCTGCTGCTGCTGCTGCTGTTGCAACTGCTGTGCTTGGGGGGCGTGGCAGTGGGAGACACATGGCGGGAAGGTAGCACCACCACATGCGCCGGGGTCAGAGGCAGAACACACTTGGGAAAACCCCAATTCTCTTCCCCAATCTTCCCGGCAAAACATTGAACCCATAGCCCTGGAAATTTCTGCCAGTGCACAGCCATTTCGAGGAGGTTCGCATCTTTTTCTAAGGCCGCGAGGCGACTCAAATTTGTGTGCATTATGTGCATATTTCTCCGCTTTGCTGCTGGAAGAGCTGCAAATTCTGTTCGCAGTTTTCCTTCGCCAGGCTTTTTTTTCGCCGCTAAGCTTTTTCCTCAGCTATTTTAGCTCAGTTATAAATTACGCGGCCCATGGGCAGAGCGTGTGTTTTGTATGTTGCATAATCTGTGCGCTGAAATCTTTGGCATCCACTTGAGAGCAAATGCAAACAGCCAAACAGCAAGGGCGGGGCCACCGGGTGGCATGCAGGGGGCCTCTAGAACAATAGCCCAATGGCTCGCACAATGGAGTCGGAGTCGGAGTTGGAAGGAAAATGCTGGGGATCCGCGGCCGAATGACCGCCACTCTCATAATAGAGTCATAAAATTTTAGTGCGCCAACTGGAGAGCCGCCTCGGACCGCAGCACGGGCGGGGGCACCCCCGTGGCGCCTCAAAGCCAAAGCCAAAGCGTTTCGCTTTGTTGACCATTGTCCCGGCCATTTGCTCTCGGGCCCGGGACATACTACATATAATTGTGATTAATTAAACGACATAAAAATGCTTTAGATTCAGCATTTTGATGCATTTATTAGGCGAAAAATCACTCGAAATGAGCGGTTGGCCATCTTCCAGCGCTGATCTATTATCAATTGTAATAAAAGTTAGGCCGCCAGCCATGGATTGCCTAGTTTTATGGACTATCTACCAAAAACTCGAACAAATAAGTGGTTCTCAACCAGGATAAGGTCCATCAAAACTATTCCCAGTTGCAAGTTTATTCAAACTTTATGGGGTTGTCGATGTTGGGTAGGTAGGTTAACTTCTTTAAGGGGTTGTGTGGTTTTAGGAGATGCTCTATAGCTGCAGTTTCCCCAACTTTTCGTTATAGATTCCTCAACCAGTGTCCCCTAAGGCCGAAAGCTTAATTGAGTTCATACGGCGCATTTTTGATTGTCAGCCATGTCATGGCGGACAGTGTCTGGGGGCTGTAGGAAGTGGAAACATCGCGGCCCAGGACGGGGAGAGCTCTGGTCCATGGAGATGGCGACAATGGAGCACTCCCGGCCAGGACGGGCTTCGTTATCACACACAGAACATGGCAGCACCTGGGAATTGTTGCCGCCGCCCGGTGTCTGTTGCCAGCTTGGTGGTTGGTAGTCAGTCAAGGCGGCGGCTCTCTGGGCCTAAAAAAAAAAACAATGAATGGTAGGAACTTTGCGACAAGAGGCAGCAGCAGCTCCTCTGACAAGAGCAATCCATCCGCCAGATACAAAGGCAAAGGCATTTCATGCTCATCAAATGCGTTGACATTGAACAATTGCGCGTAATGTTGTCGTACACTTGACAAGCGCGCAAATTGTAGTGCTACCTGTACTTTGAGCTGAAATCTTCCGCAAAGCGAAGGCCTGCCTAGAGATGAACCGATTTTCAAGACCCAAATTCACAATAAAATTGACTAAATTGAAAATTGATTACAAATTATGGGATAATTCCATAAGACAAGTAGAAAAGATCTTAAGAAATTAAACTTACTTCCAAATGTGTGATTGAATAAACGTAATGAAGTGTTGGGTATTACAAAAATATTTATTAAGTCTGGAATAAATTTATAATTGATTTACAATCAAATGAAAGCCCCCCCATCGCTAGCACTTCCCTCCCAATATCGACCTCCGTTTGGTCTAGCCGAAAACTAGTCGACTGCTTTTTGATGGAAATTGGCAAAGTTGTCTGTCTGTCTGATTGCTGGCTTCGGTTTGCCTTTGCGGCCTTAATGAAGCGAACGACATTCGCTGGACAAGATTCGGTGCTGCCGGCTCCCTGGCTGCCTCGCTTCCTGTTCCAGGCACTTGCCAAATATGCAGCGACAAGTCCTCGCTAAATGCTATCCAGATTAATAAGACCCGGCCGTGTGGGTGAGATGTGGGGCCGGGATTGGGGCTGGAGCAAGGCTGAGCTGCGAGGGATACGATAGCAAAAGTCAAAAGTCACTTTGAGCAGCGAGAGCTAGAAAAGTGCTACTGGGAACACTGCGAAAATTGGTGAATACCTTCCAAATATTACAAGCCAGAATTAAAGGAATTATAAAGAATATTTTTTGGTTTTCAAATACTCTGTAGACTCTTTATTTGCTGAAGGATTCTATGCCTTGTAGAAGTACTAGATTTATTCGAGTGTATAACCCCTTGGATGCCTTCGATCTGGTGGCTACCAAATTTGGCAAAGGCAATATTTTGTTCGTTTGGCAGGCCGTTAGAGATTTGCAAAAGGTAAAACTGTAAAATGCATTTCGGGCTGCCTTAAATGGAGCGAGGAAAAGCCAGCAGAACGCACACGATAACGAAAGAAAAGTGCAAACATTGTTGCATTTCCCGCTTCGAGTGTGCAAATTTGCCTTTCAATGCCCCGACCCATGCTCCGGTGCACCAGAACGGGGGCAGAACAATGGCAAAACCCGAATGGAAAAGTGGCAGCCAGGACGAGGAAATCTGCCCGGCCCGATAATCGCCTGGCACATGATTTTAAGTGGACAGTAAAGCCCAGAGAGTGTGCGATTGCGAATATGAGTTTTCCCATTTCGCATTTCCCAGGAGAAGCAGCTGCACAATTCTCGCCCTGCAATTTCGCTTAATGAGCAACAATTTGTGGCCTTATTTATCATCGAGTACTCGAGGTAGTTGGGCACCTTCTCGTCTGCGATTGAATGCCACTTGCATTTGGGTCACTGTGACCAAATAGTTATGGTTAAATTTAATGAGGGAAGTGGTAACAAGATTGCAGGTATGCCATGTGACACCTAAAAGGTTGTGGGCTAGTAGTACAATACCACGTTTTATGAAAATTATTTGTTTAAGCATGAATTTTGCTTTCCAAAGGCAAGCAGCTGCTTATTTCTCGCCCTTAAATTGCAGTAATGAGTTCAATTTATTGATCATAAATATTGAAACAGTTTTTACATAGTATAATTGCATTATTAAACAAATTATTTTATATGGAAAAGAAATGCAAAGCAGTTTCAAATCGCCCTTTCATCGGTTTGGAGTAAAAAATGGAAAGCATTTTGGGAGACAAAATCCGTACGATTTTTGCACCAGTTTTCGAAGGTTGGCTGGTCTTTGGGAGCACAAATGTAAAGCCAAAACATACCTTTCCCTTCCGGAATCGGAACCAAATGATGTTGTATCTAAAAGATCTATCCAGAGGGCGGAGGGTGTTGAACATATTTATTTTCCAGAGCCATGGCGTATTACACCAACTCGAAGGAGCGTGGAAATCCTTTGATGGCCGCCTGGCACAATCTCGTAATGCTCCAGATGATTGTAAGTTTTGCTTCGCTGTGCTACGGAACATTGGAGTCCCTCGACGATATTGTCGAACTCGGGCGCGACCTGGCCTTTACAATATCTGTAGGTATATATATCTTCAACTTAATAAATAGGTGATAAACTTATTCCACACATTTAGTCCTTTTACATACTCTTTAAAATGGCTTTCTTTGTTGTATATGCGGACGAAATTGATGAATTGATTGATGACATCGAGGAGTGTTACCGCTGGGAACGAAAAGGTCCTGGCTGGTCGGAAGTACGCTCCACCAAACGTTGTCACTTTCTCATGTTTGCTTGCTTTTTAGTGCTGTGGTCAACGGCGATTGTAGCCTTTATGTTGGTAATGATTTCCACTCCATTTTGGGTGGAGTCACAGCTGCTGCCGTTCCACGTGGCCTGGCCCTTTAATTTGCACGATCCCACAAGACATCCCATCAGTCACGCCATCATTTTCGTAACCCAAAGCTGTACGATGTTGTATCTCATGACGTGGCTTGTATTCGCCGACCACCTCTCCGTTTCGATCTTTTCCGAGCTGTCGTCTGCCCTGAGGGTTCTGTGCATTGAACTGCGACACTTGCAGGCCTTTTGTGAGGGAGATGAGGTCCTGATGGGCCAGGAAGTCGACCGCCTCACCAAGTTCCACCAACGAATCATTGAGTTTAGTAAAAAGTTTTGTTTTCTTAGGCAAATATTGTGATTTACCTTTTGTGTGCCCACAGCATCACCGATCGCTGCAATGGAACTTTCAATGCCACCCTCACCATGCAGATGGTGGTCAATTTCCTGCTGGTTTCATTATCTGTTTTCGAAGCCATGGCCTCCAGACACAACCCCAAGGTGGCGGCCGAGTATCTGCTCCTGATGGGCTTGACCCTGGGTCACCTATCGTTCTGGTCAAAGTTCGGCGACATGTTGTCCCAGGAGTCCGTTGAGGTGGCCATGGCTGCCTACGAGGCCTATGATCCAACTGTTGGCTCCAAAAGCATTCATCGGCAGCTGGAATTGATGATTCAGAGAGCCCAAACACCGCTATATGTCCAGGGCAGACCCTTCCCGCCCTTCAATTTGGAGAACTACATGGCGGTGAGTAAATCTGATACGAATACTTTCCAATATGTTAACACCAAATTTGACTACCTGAAGATACTCAAACAGTGCTATGGGATACTTACTTTTCTACTGGAAACCATGGAGTGAACAAATGGCTATAAAACTGAAACACATTTTGAAATAAAAGTGCAAATTAGTGTTTCACTTTGCGTTATTTTTTAGCCAATCTCCTGAAGAAAGTTCCGCCTTGGGTCTGCGGTTTATGCATGTGACCCCAAAGAGGTCGTCATGGCAATCTCTACTCTAAAACTTGAGAGAGCAGAAATGGCCCGAACCTGTCGGAGATTGGGCCCATAAACTGCAATTGTGAGCGTGGCCCGAACTGGAAGCCGGTTGGCTTTCGGTTATTGGCAGCTGTGGCTGCAGTTTGACTGCTCCGTCATTAGCTTGATTGAATCTTATTGTTGGCAATTAACCTTCGCTGCGATGGGGCCACTCGCAGACCCATGGAGGCCGCGATCTCCCCATTCCGGCGCCGTGGAAGCGGCCTATAACTTCATTTGCCAGAACAACATGGCATAACATGTCATCTTGGGGGCCCCGCTAATTGCCAAAGACAAGTTGCCTCAATTAATTAGCCAACGCCAATGGATTGGGCCAATATGCAACATGCCATTGGTGTGTGAACAAGTGGAAAACGGCAGTTGTCAGTGGCCGGAATTTGCTTTAAATTAACCCAGATATAAGTATTATATTAGAGCTTTAGTATTGGTTTATTGGTTTACAATTCTTGTATATTATATTTTGTGTAATTTGTGTTTTTTCGATCCACTGTTCGGCGACAATGTTGTGAGCTGCTAGCAATTTGTCAGACTACCATCTCTGTGTCTTGTATTGGCTCATTTAAGAGCCCACTTCCTACTTACGTTTGCATGGTCGTCGAGGCTGTTGCTGTTGCAATTGCATTTCGTTTGTGTCTATTTACTTAGGCGGCTCCCTGGCCGCTCCCCAACCGCCGACCGCCAACCGCCAACCGCAGATGCCCCCAAACCGCATCTGCTTAGCCGTTTGCCATCTAAATTGCATGCAGCGCCTTTGTCATGACATGACAGCAGCCTAATTCATCATTATGGCTGCCCAGGACCGACTGCACCGATCAGGGGATCAGGTTGGGGATCGGGATTCGGCGAGTGTTGTCGCGACTTTCGCTAGACGCGCTGCTGCATCCCAGCAACCCGGCAACCCGGTTGCCAGCGCGATCCCAACGTGATTCATTCAAGCGCAGTAGTTGAATTTCTCGCTTGCATGCAGCTGGATGCAAACGATGACGATAATAACGATGATGATGATGCATGCGGTCGGGCCTAGGAGGTGCCTCTTGCTTGCCTGCATTTGAGATGAATGGGCTAGGACGCTGGGGGGGACTGGGTAGTGCACTTTAGAAGGCAAAAGTGCACCGTCGATAGGCTGATGATTCGCCTGTCGACATTCAACGAGCCAAGCGGGCCAAGACGACGACGACGACGACGACGACATTATCGGGGGATGTCAGTGGCAGCTTCCCTGGGATTGGGATTGGGATTGGGAGTGGGACCCGAGTTATTTGTACGGTTTATTATCTGCGCACAATATCGCACATTGTGGGGGCTTGTCCCACGGGGCACCGGAGTAGGAAAGTTATTGAAAGCCCAAGCCCCTCGAAGTGAAACTTCTGAGAAGCGACTGGCACACTCGACGACAGAAGAAGCTTGAATCTTGACATTTACGCAAAAATTAAAAGGGTTCAAATGTGGGCATCAAATGTATAGAAAAACTTGCCAGACACTGATTTAACACTCACATCATTCTCGTCCCAACAAGACCGTAAAGTTAAGAAACACCCTGAAAAATTATTTGTAATAAAAGCGTACGAAACAATTTGGAACATGGATAGGGCCGCGGTCAAAGACGATGAAAGTAGAATGAATGAGCTCAGATGTGAGCTAGATGAACTCGTGAAGAAGGCGTGCGATGCGGAGTCCAACATACATAAGACTTTCAATTCTCCCCATATGGCTGAAAGTCTTCTAATATTGGATATGCAGAACTATGAGAAACGTAACTATACTGCTATATTTATTATGCAAACATCCAAATATTCCCTCTTTTCGCAGGCAAGGCCAAAGCACGAAAGGCTGGAAAGAAACAGTCATCATAAGATGATGATTACTACGAGGACTTGATATTGTTATATTTTTGAGAATCTTATACGTTGCATTCATATGGTTACCAGAATGGGTGGGGTTGGCCAATTAAATAGCAACAAGAAAGTACGTGTGCAAGTGTTTAATTCTATGGCCTCGAGTCACTCCACTACCCCAGATTGGCATTGTTTCCGCTTAGCCAAAGTGAGACATTCAGACTGGCAGATACTCATCTGATGGCCGAAATCGTGTGACATTGTAAATCGGCCAGCATTGGCGACCCAGTTAGCAGGAGACTTTAAGCCAGCGTTTCCACCCAATTTGCTGACATGCGCCAATTCCCGCAAACAGCTAAACACACAGCGAAAAGGTGTCCGGATCCAGTTGGCGGACTCTTAATCATCGAACCGTTCAGGACAAATGCCATGCACGACTTCATTATTAGGCAGGCAGCCTCATATGCACATCATCGTCTCGGGAGCCGGCAGCTCGTGACATCGACTCGCAGATCGAGGCTGGGAGCAGCTACCGCTACCGCTACCGCAACCAGGTCTGATTAGTTTCATTTCCCTCTCATCAGCAAACGGCAGACACGAAAATGTCCCTCAAATTTGTTTGTCAGCCAGCTGAATGGGAACCCTGCTCCTGGAAGCTGGTTGCTGGGAGGGACCATTAAATTCCACTGGGCAGCTGGCTCTTGGCTCTTGCCTGTTGGCTGTCGCTAATGAAGTCATAAAACCGCATGACATTTTCGATGCCTCCGGGCCCGCGCAGATCTCACTTTTTGTCAGACGATCTTCTTGTCATTGGCAGTGTAGACACTCTCCGCCGGCCGGCCGGGCGGTTAAATCGTTCCAATATGCAAATGCCCGTTCGTTCGCCTGCCGCCACCCACAGACAGACGACAGCTCGCCTGGGAGCCGCAATATGAGCATACCGGGCATATGCCGTGTATCTGGCCCGAAATCTTTCGCTTTCGATTGCCTTCCCTCCACATCCGATCCGCCGAGAAGGCATTTCAAGTCGAGCCCAGGCCGGCCAAGTCACCTCAACTAAGTAAGCCGGGTTTGTGGGCTTTTTTTGGTCGGCTTTATCTGCTGCAAGCTGCAAGCTGCGAGCTGCAAGCTGATTTTCTGCATTTCATTTGGCTCCTTCCCGGGCCGGCTTCGTGCTGCAAATATGCAAAAATGCTGCACTGTAATCTGCGGACAGCGCACGTTCGGAGGGCCTTTCGTGTCATAAATGGCATAAATATTCCTTCTTGACCGGGCAACCTAAATATTTTTGCCTCTGCAGATGCTGTCGCTCCCCTGTAAATGCATTTTATAACAATGCCGACTTTCACTTTTTTCCTCGGCTCTTGGCGGATCTCCGCAGAAATTGAAATTAAATCGTTTTTCATTTTTATGTGTGCTGCGTCGATTATTGATGTGCGATTGCCGGGTTCCGGGATTAAAGCCGGGCTAAGAAATTTCGACTGAAGAGCCCCCCCTGCCGTCCTTCAGAAACCGAGTGAAACCAACAATATTTGAATATGATTTGTTTATTTTTCTTGCGTTTACTTTCGCCTTGCAGCTTGCGTGCATAAATTATTATATTTCTGCACAATTTAATGAATTTGTTTGTGAGCATTTAGTGTGTTTACATTTCCACGTAATTAGTTGGCTAATCTAAACATTGGAACATTTTGAGTTGCTTGTAGTAATTTTTGCGTTTGCGTTCGTCTTTCTCCTGCATTAGTTATCATTATTTACTTGATGTTTTTTGGGGGATTTTAATTATAATTGCTAATTACGATTATTGTTATTGTGGGACAGAGCGAAGGGGGGTAGGCAGAGAGATAGAGAGAGAGGAGGAGGAGGAGGAGGAGTGGACAAAGTGCATTAATGAATAAATATTTAAAATACAATATTGCAGTTGTTCTTTCATCTCGTAAAACTAATAAATGCCATCCGAATGCAGTCCAATGGAGGGCACTCGCATCGAATAAATCGAATAATTAATTAACTGGCTTAATCATACTTTGTCTCTCGTTTAAATTGTTTGTACATAGAAACGTTGTGACTTAAATGACTAGTCTTTGGTTGTGTGTAATGTTTTGTTTTGTTAATCGTTAAGGTTTTTTAAATGAAAACTTGAACCTTGCATTTGCTTTTGCTTTCGCTTTTGAAGAGGAATGTTTTGTTTTCGGTTTGAGTTTGAGTTTGTTTGCGTTTGTTATAATGTTTTCCTTTCCTTTCGAACTAATGCAATATTAAGTTGGCGAAGAAACTTTCGGTTGCACGCTCCCCTAGGTAATTGCCAATTGGGGCGGATTGCAAAAAATATATACACTTTATTTACAATGGCGCGAGTGTTTTTCGTTTTTCATTTTTCATTTTTCATTTTCCATTTCTGTTTAATTCTTTGTTTGCTCTAAGTTGCTGCAAATGTTTGATTGTTTTGAGTACTTTTTGTGTTGGCTTGTTGTGGAGTTTATGCTTGATATGCTTGTCATGGGTTTGTTATTACGAGTAGTAGCTATTAAAAAATGCAAATGCTATTAGATGCTTGAGCTCATAATTTGATTAATGGTTAACTGGATGATTTGGCGAGTTTTTACTCGCTTTTTTTGTTTTTTTTTCGCATTTTTCGCTTTTTGTTCTGGACTTTCGCTTCAATTTGCGCCTCAACATGCTTAGCTTGTTTTGTCTCAGTCATNGTTTTTTTTTTCGCATTTTTCGCTTTTTGTTCTGGACTTTCGCTTCAATTTGCGCCTCAACATGCTTAGCTTGTTTTGTCTCAGTCATGGATGCCCCGGGCCATCCAGAACCCATTTGCTCTCGTCATTATTGGCAACAAGAGCGGAATGAAGTGAAAAGCCACAAAGTTGTGGTCCAGCCACGGGTGCCCTGGCACTCCCAGGATCTCATCCTCGACCTACCCTACCAGGCACACACAACAGCTTAGCCGAAAATGTCTATTTATACAACACAAAAAAACAAAAGAAACAACTGCCAAATGCACAGGATACTGTGCGGCCAGGATATCCAGGGGCATGCCCCTTGACACCCAAATAAAACCGAGGCAAACGGGTTTATTTCTAAAAGCTCTGATGCGGCTCAAACAATCGCATTGCTCGGCATGCCCGCATGCAGGCACACTTGCCAGGGTGATGCGATTTAAACTTGTGGCATCATCGGCAGTTGCCAGTTTGGTGCAAACAGAAGCACGCCCTTTATTTGCTTTAATCCGACAAAATCCGAGCTCTAATGCCGAGCGGCAATAAAGGATAAAACGTGGCTGGCATGTAAAGAGCATGCCCGGGCGCCCGGGTATCTGGAATGTGCCACATGCCACATGCCACAGCCCTCTAACCCGCTCGCTTGCACCCGCCGCCGCCCCCTGTCTGGGTTCGATAGTTTGCGAAACGGAAACGGAAGTGACACTAAATTCGTTTCGGTTTTCCCAATTGGAGACACACACACACACATGCAGATAGGGCGGACACACACATAAAGCCGCAGACAGGAGGAGCGGTGGTCCTGGGATGAACTGGCAAAAAATAAACTTCACAAAATTGTTACGTGTAATCCCCCTTTATGATCTGCGCGCTCCCCCGCCCCAGAGCATGTGCGCTGCATCTTAAGTGGCCTCAAAGAGCACTGCCGTTCTCCGTCACTGCTCCCAGATCCAGGAGCAGTCCTGGCCCGTTTCTCAGCTGGCTATCACCATGGTGGCCGTGGCAGCGGCCGGTGCCCAGTGTCCGCCGACTCCGACTCCCACTCCGGCCGCATTCGCGGCGCTGCCACCGTCCAGGGGCGGCAGGGGCGAGGAGCCGGCGGAGGACAACGAGCTGCTGCTGTGCGCCGAGTGCATCAGCTCCTGGGGCTGGTGGTACTCCGGCTCCTCGTAGGCCGCGTCCTCGTCACAGTCGTGCGGATAGAGCGGCACATGGTGGTGCACATGATGGGTGTGCGGGTGCATGTGGTGGACATGCGGCTGCGTCTGCTGGTACGGATGGAAGTAGTGGCTGGACGACGACGACGACGGTTGCTGGGGGGCAGACGGGGAGACGGAGGCCGCTGGCGAGGCCCCACCCGACTGGGGCAGGGGCATCGGTGGCATGACCACTGGCAGCGGTTGCAGGCCGCGTATGCTATCCGCCGGGTGGGCCGTGTAGATGTTGCTCCGCCTCAGGTGGTTGTTGTTTATGGTGCTGCTGCTGCCGCTGTGCTGGTTCAGGTGGAGGTGGTGGTGGTGGTTGAGGTGGGCGCCCCCGACCACGCCGGCCGCACCACCGGCCCCGCCCGCTCCGTTCAGGCCGTTGCCGTGGGCGCGCTTGTTGCGGGACCACCACTGCACGTGCGTGTCTGCAGATGCGTGGATGTTGCGGTGGAGTAACCGGTGGAGATGCCACAAAAAGTAGAAAAAAAGGGGAAACACTGGGTGAGACGCAGTTGCGAAAACAGTCGCCGAATGTTGTGAGAGTCAACACACGGGCAAAGGCCGGGTAATGGCCAAAAGCGGGTACAGTGGTAGCATGCCAAAGGGCTAAAAACTTGCCCAAACAATTGTCATATTTATAAAACATTTCAATCATATATACAGCAAAGCTTAAAGACTTGATTGTACCATTTTCATTGGCAAGATGAAAACTTTATTGACCTTAAGCTTCTTGCTTTTCTTGGTCTTGCTCCCACTGTACCACACTTTGTTTACCCATCCGCCCACTGTCGTTGGCCATGTTGGCCGTATCGGCCATGTGAGCACTCACCATTGCGATTGTTTGAGGACTTTTTGCGCCGGCAGCGCACCACGGCAATCATGATTATGGCGCCTAGCAGCGCCGACAACACGGACACGATGATCAACGTCAGCGGCCAGCCCAGTTCCGTGGCCTTTTCTGTGAAAAAAATTGGTGGAAACAGGCGAAAAGCGTAACGGTTAGCAACGGGAGTAGCATGGAGTACTGCAAACACAATGCACTAAGGAAAATTATTCATAATTTTACAAAATTCGAATTCTAGATCTCAGAATCAATATCATCAAGGCCACCGACCTCTTTCTAACAACTATTGAGATGACCAATTCTTCTATAACATTTACTTGCATACTAGAAATTTATCACTTGTTATTTGACTTTAATTAGATATAGATGACTAAATAATTTGTGATGCCAAATCTTAGTAATATGGATTAATATTATACGATAATTCTTGCTAAGTTATATGATTGGATCATATGCGATTATGCGATCGTATTCGGATTCAGCGCTTAAAAAACCTTGTCTTTTGGTTCTTGGTTCTGCGATTATTTGAAATTTTATTGGAATGTGATTTTTATCCTACATAATATCATAAGTTTTCAACCTAAGTCCCTGAAATTTTCTGTAGTGCAGCTCGAGGTTTGCATGCGTAGCCACTCACCTATCGTGCCCTCGAACATGAATGTGCTCTTGGTGGGCATCGCCCAGGAGCAGAGGTCGCAGGTGGTGGGGCCGTCGCTCAGGACCGGCTCGTCCACGAAGAAGGGCGGGCGGGGTGGTGGCGGCACAAAGCGACCGTTCCAGAGGCCCTGCTCGCTGGCATCGAAGGCCATCGGCGAGCCAAAGAGGTCGTCATCGTCGTCAAAGATGTCGAATGTCACGTCACCGAACCTGCTCAAATCCTCCGCCGATGAGCTGGCCACGAGGCTCTCAATCCGCGGAGGACTGAAAGTGGGAAACGTCGATGCGGCTTCGGATGCGGATGCGGATACGGATGCTAGTGCGGATGCAGATGCGGGGGCGGATACTGAGGCGGATACGGATACAGATACGGATGCGACTTGATTTACAACGTAACTGAGACGCGCATCGTTGGCCCCGCTGCTGTTATTTCCTACGGATGGCATTTTCCTTGGATTTTCCCGGGGAAGTGCGACGGTGCAGTCGGGTGGTGCAGTTTTCCGGGGATTGGGTGTGTGCGCGTAATCCTTTTCCTCGTCGTTGTCTATTGCAGCTCTGCTTTGGGCATCGTGGTGAAGGGTTGGCTCGCCGGCTCCAGACCGATTTCTATTTTCCTGTTTTCCCTGCTGTGTCGGTTGGGGCTGCCGCTGCTGAATGCTGAATGCTGCAAGGAAAACGCAAACGGAAGAAGCAAGTTAGTTTTGCCAATTAAAGTCTTAATTGTGCTGTCAGTATTTGCGCATTTCTCGTCTCTCTTCGAGGAGAAAGCTTTCACATTTTTCAGCTCAGTATCTTGCCACGCAGCAAAGCCGGCTCCGTCGATTTTCCGGTGCTAATCCTGGCAAGCAAACATGCCCCCTCCTCCAACCCAAGCTCCTGACATGCCAAGCTCATGTCAGCAATCGCTACTCAATGACTTTTTCTACCTATTTCCAATTTGTAACTCCCCCCCACCAGGCCGCTGTATCTTTTCAGCTGGAAATTGAATTTTTGAACAGCTCTGCCAACGCTATCTGTTAGATACTTTGTATACGTTCGAGTTGCTGCTGCTGCTGCTGCTGCTGCTGCAGCACAAAGATACACATAGGACATCACACATGGCAGGCACGGCTAACGAGAATTGACAGCTTGACAGTTCGATATCGGGGCTGGAAGTCAGCATTAGTTACAGTCCTGAGTGCTGAGTTCTCAACTCTCGGATCTCGGCTCTCGGCTCGGAGTTGTGTGAGCCTGTCCGCCTGCCAATCCCCCGAATTTGCTTTATTAAAAACACTCTCCATTGTATCTACTGCCTCTGCAACGTACACTTGTCTGAACAAACTCGATTTGTGGGGCAATAATCCTGATAAATTAGCAGCAATTTGCCGGCGCCAGGAGCAGGAGCAGGAGAAATGCTAATCGGCAGGTGAGGCTGAAGGGCCAGGGAGATCTACTTCGTTGGCTGGTGGTTCCTGCCAGTCGAAAGCCAAATAAATCTGGTTAGCAACCAACAACCCTTTCACTTCATTTCCCGAACATTGGAAACAGTTCTCTGGCCTGGGAACGTTACCAGCCCATCAGAGTCCGACACGTTTCGGGCATTAGCTTGCTGGCTCATTGAATCCGTGAAAATGGCAAATGTAGTGCCACTTTAGCTCCAAAAATGATACATTTTTTCCAGCTTATAATTTGTATCATTGCATTTTCTCGAAACGATTAGAATTTTCTTTGGAAAGCTCTCTGGCACTTGCCTAAATACCACACTTGCTTCATATGCAGAAGTGCATTCTGGGCGGGCCAGGGAGTAAGCGATATTTAGTCATTCCTGAAAATGGGAAAACGTGAGGCGCATAAATTGACGCGGACCCGGGAAACGGCAGAGAACTGAACTTCCTTCACGCAAACGCGAAATTGCGAATCCGACTGCGAGTGCGACTGCGACTGCGAATCTCTTCTGGCTTTTTGTTTGAATGAACAAAAAATAAGATATAGCACTCGCTGTGTGGGTGGCGGCAATTCTTTTCCCTCTCCAGCCGCTGACTGCGGCTATTAATAAATTTATTTTCGCTGCATGCCTGAAATAAATTGTGAAGTCACGTGAGCCGAGCTCCAGCCCGGCTCGAGCTGTACGCTTTTTGATTTGCCTTTGATGGCAAAGTGGCACTGGGAGCTGCGAGCTGGGAGTTGTTTCTGTCTTTTGGCAAAATACGGCGACAGCTGTCAGCTGGCAGTGCGTGGGCCCAGCTCCCTCGATTCCCAAATCCCCAATTGAATGTCCAAAAACGCGTCTTCGGTTTCAATCGGTTTTGCGTGGAAACGTGCCTGCCGGCGGCTTCCTCTGTTTGCCCGCCCATCCGACATCCAACAACCATGCATCCATCCATACATCTATCCAGCCGCCCACCTCTACCCAGCCGGAAAATAAGCAAACAAGAAAACCCACCGGCCCCGGAAAATGAAAAGAAACAAAGCTGCCTGCAGAAGTGCACAACGGAGCGGCGGCGAGTGCTCGCACTTTCACACATCGAGGAGCGTGCTGGGCGGAAAAGCAATTACACATGTCCCATACAATTCGATTCAATATTTATATTTCCCTCGCCCTCCCCTCCCTCCCGGCTGCCCTTGTGCTGCTGCCTTTTTAATTAGTGCGAAATGTTTGAACATTATTTTCATTTGTATTTCCCGGGCGCTTTTATTTGCCCTCGAATATGAGAGAGCATGTGGAAATTAATATTTTAGCTGGATGCTGGGCGGAAAGTTTCAAAATGCACTATGCACCCCCCGGGCGGAAAACTCGTGCAGCGAATTGCCAAAATGTTTATTATGAGTTGGCGGCGTTTGAATTAACTCGGTAACCAGTCCCTGGAAACTTAATTACCCAAAATATATAAGCGGAATATTTTTACGCACGACGGGGACTCCCCCACAAAATGGCAGAGCTGCAATTCATAGCGTTTTGAATGAGAAACGATGCAGGGCATTTAATTAAAGGATACAAGCTGGGGAATTATTAATTGAATTGAACGAAAGGAGGGAGGCCTTTGATGTGAGCAGCAAATAAATAAACTAAATTCCAATTTAAAGCCGCAACAGAGAGGCGCCCAAAAGGTCGGGCTAAGTGAATTTGTTTGCCCATGGACTTAAGCCCGAAATGCCAGAGTCTGTCAGATGGCTGCAAAATTTATCCAATTCCATCCTTGAAGTCCAAAAGTCAGACACGGATATTCATGACAGAACAGAACGTGTCTGGCATTTCTGGGCCGAGCGAAACGAAAATAAATGTTGTCGAGGCAACGACATAATTTGCACTAATAATGAAGAGGAAGCTGCTGGCCAGGACCTTGGGCCATCTCCCTGTTCTGTGCTGTGTTGTGTGGTGTAGGTAATGCACAAAATAATTGAGTTAACTTGGCTGAGAGCGTAATAACGTTTGGAGGTCTGGCCGAAACAAAACGAACTGCTGGTCTAATGCATGAAAATTGAAATTTTATTCAAATGTTCCCGATGCCGAGACACTACTCGACGAAACAGATAAAAGTGTCGGCCTTTGTTGGATTTACATAAATTATGAGGACGAGGAACAAAACTCGGACATCGATGCATGTTCGAGTGCACTCGGAGATCTCTGGGCCGGTCGAAATTAGTTGATTTGTATGCGCGAGCGAACGAAATGGAAACTAATAGAGTTGTATAACGAGTTCGGGGCCGGGAAAACTAGAAAACTGGTAACTGGAAAACCGCAGCCCGGAGATATTTCATTTGTTCGCCTCATGCGACCCATCGGCAGCTGATAAACTTGGCGTTTTATTGCCAATTCAAATTCAAATCGAAAGCCGTGCCATGTGGAAACCTTCGGCTCGGAATTTTGGCTTTATGGGATGCATAGAGGGATCGATTTTCGAAACTACCAAACACACCATGCACGATACTAATGAAGCCGCGATTAGATTAGAGAGATTGCGGCTTACAACGGTCATGTGGGATAAGATGACCGGGCCATTGTTGAGGACCTGATAAAACCGAAAACCGAAAACCGTCCCTGGGCCCTGGGACCCTCAGATCGGAGATAGCTAACGATGCTGGTATTCGTCACAAACAAATTGTGAAGAGTTTATGGCCCCGCTAAGGACTTAAGTTCGAGATAAATAAATTTTGGAGATAACTGAATTCAGCTACTCTCGTTAAAGTCTCCCCTCCGCCGCAGAGACTACTGACGGGTGTTGTCTTAAGCCCCGGAAAACCAACTAGTTAATGCTGTCTTGGCTTATGTCAAAATTGATGAAATTCTCCCCCTTGTGGCCCGTGAAAATACCGTAGAAGCAGACTGGCAAACAAAAGCCAAGAGATTTGAGCTGCCAGTTGCCGGAGCTCCTTTCCCCCGACCGCTTCTGCCTGGGAAAATCAGAGCCACACACAGCGTGTGGGAGCTGCTCCATCTCCAGCACCATCACCATCACCAGCACAGGCACCGGCTTCTGCTTAGCTGAGCTCTGCTGTGTTCCCAGATTCATAATTTTCGACAAACAAATCGCTTTATAATCCCTTTTCAAACACACTCACTTGGCTTCGCCCTAATCCCGAGCTGTCAATAAGACATTAATGCCAACGGTCGGTGTGTTTTCCGGGGGTGCGGGCCCGGCGATCGAGTTACAAAAAACGAGGGAAAAAGGACCAGGGCCTCGGCTCGCACCCACTTGAGATGGTCAGATGGTCCCCGAGAAACACTCGTGTTTGGGGTTGAGCTGGCTGCATATTTATGACACATTTTTGTTTAAAATTTAATTTCCACTTGCAGCTGTAGCGGCTAAAGTTATGACTTCGCCGCGGCTCACACCCCAGGAATGTTCGTTTCTTTCATTTCTGCTGGCAAGTGTCTAATGCAATTTGCCGGCGAACAAACTCAATAAAGGCTGCCCCGCAGGATGGGGGCTTTAGAATTTTTCCCGGCGCGAGCAGGAGCAGCAGCCGGAGCAGGAGCAGGAGCAGGAGTTGATAGATTCGCCCGGGCAGCCGCGGGCCACACACGCGCAGAATGCCATGGAAGCCCAGGCTTTGGCTCTTTGCTCACCTTTGGCTCAGGCCACTTTGCTTTTCGCAATC
Source organism: Drosophila ironensis (assembly GCA_021223825.1). NCBI lineage: Eukaryota > Metazoa > Arthropoda > Insecta > Diptera > Drosophilidae > Drosophila > Drosophila ironensis. Next base: position 452,077 of record JAJJHQ010002270.1, read on the forward strand.
ATTTTTCTTGCCAGCAGCAGCGGCTACAGGAAGGCGAGGCAGTGAATGCTCGTTAAAGTTAACTCTCGGCGCGATAACTTCCCGGCCAGTTCCCTTTTGCGGAGCCAGCACTGTAGGACCCCGTTGGCCTGCAGCCACAAGTCCATCCATCCATCGACTCCAGCAACTCCCGAATCCCAAATCCAGAGTCCCGAGTCCCGACTCCCAGGGAAATAATCAAAGGCGAGCGAGGAAAAAATAAAATAAATGCGAAAATCAATATGTAGGCGTAAGCAGCAGCCGTTCGGGCAGCGTATCCATAAGATACAGACGCACACATGCCCGTACCCAGTCAGGAAACATAAAATGAATTAATTCCTTGTTGTTAGCACAGGCAAGCGGACGCAGTCTAATCGAAAAGCAAGTGAAAACAGCCACTCCTGGCAGGTACACTCGGAAAATGTGAATCAAAATGCTACGAAACCATACAATTATCTATAGGAATTTATGCAGGCATTGCAGTCGCAATGGTCTTAACAATTTCTTTAATATCAAAAGGAGTTTTGAGTGTTCAAACTACTTGTATTTGTCACCCAATTTCAACAGATTTTAGCCTCTTGAAACCCCAAAATGGGAGACATTTGTAGTGCATTTCGGGCAGTGGCGGCTGTTCCCTCGAGAACAATAACTACTCCCAATCTGCCTTGGGGGCGTGGCCAGCCGAGACAGTGCAAACATGTTTAGGGCGGCTGAGAGCTGCAAAAAGCCTCGGAAAAACAGCAAAAAACAAATATAAGAAGGGGAAAAACCAGGACAGAGACACAAATCTTGGCACATAAAACAATTAGCAGGCCGTAGATGGGGAAAAAAGGACTAGAGCGGCTTAGTGGAGGGTGTGGCGAGAATAAATGACAACAGTTTTGGGGCTGTGGAAATTAGTTTGGATCCCATCCCACTCCCCGGCAGCAACAATATTTTATTCTATTTATTTTTCTACATGTTTTTCCGGCAAGGGGACAGGGGGGATGGTAGAAATTTATGAATATTAAATGAGCAAGGAGCCGAGTCAAAGCCAGCAGCAATTTATGGCACATGCAAATGCCTCATATATCAAGTGGTTGTGTGAAGTCATAAAGCAGCCAACAAGCGGCCAACGAAGAAAATGGGAAAGTGTCCGGAGCCCAAGGACGAGGGAGAGGGAGCCGACTGTCCGGTCTAGGACAATGTCAAGTCGAGAGGACAGGACATGGCAGGACAAACAAATTTCCAATCGCAAGCAAAACATTTTGCCCGACATTAATAGCAAAATAGGAAAATACACAAGCCCAGAGAAAGACATCGCCCATGCCGTATACCATATATATATTTATATATGTTTTATGTAGGGATAATACGAGCACAAATCAGGCCGGGGAGGAGTGTTGGCCATGTCATCATGTCTGCCCGCTTGACTGGCAAAAACAATAGATTAACGTTCTCTGCCTTTGTCCTGTCCGAAAGTCGACAGAAAAAGGTCAAAGCCGGCCCAGAAATCTGGCGGCATGCGGGGCAAAATGTTGAAATAATAAAGAAATTTTCGGATGTGAGCAGAAAGATAAATTGAAATACACATAAATATATTATCATGCCACGAGGAGTAGGAGTGTGCCTGCCTGCGAAGGGAAAACTTTTCTCTGGGTTACCGGGCTAACTGCTATCGCTCAGTGGCATTAGGGCCCTCCATCAAATTAACAACTTTCAATGGCTCTCAATAAACTTGAAGCCAACTCTCGCTCGCAATCGAATTATAAACAAATAAATACATAAAGACGGACAGGCAGAAGGAGGTAGCGGGCCGGCCGATCCGATCCGAGCCGAGCTGGGCCAGGGAGCTCATAAACCAGGCTAAAAACCGAGCACATAAAAGCCAATGCCAAGGCAGTCAACAATATTGGCCAAGACGACGCAAAATGGCCATCAACTTTAATTGAGTTGAAGAACAAAAAACAACGGCAGCATCAGCAGCAGCAGCAGAGCAGCAGCAGCTGAAATAGAAGGAGGAAAGTATCTCCAAATCAAGAGGGGGAACTTCTTGCTGTGCTCTGCTGTACTGTGCTGTGCTGTGCTGCGCTGTGCTGGACTGGACTGAAGCGAACTGAAAGCGGAAGGAATTTTAGCAAATTAGATTGTTTTCCACTTGAGTTCGTTTTAACGCTTACAGACTCGTCCGACGAGGAGCCAGCTGAGCTGGGCTGAGCCGGGAAACCGAGTTCCAGACTGACTCAGCTCAGTCTTGTAATCTCATTGCCATTTCTCTTCTGTGTTGCGGGGTTTTGGTGATTGTTTGGCTATTTCAGAGTCGCTACCTTGCCACCTGCCCCTGCCCCTGCCCCGGATAGCAGTACTTGTGCACTGCCAGAAATATAGGTTTAAACTAAAACATATGCCGCCTTTTGACATAAAAAGTTAATAAACGTTTGGCTAGGAGGAACACAGCCATTTGAAGACACTTCCCTGGGAAATAACCCTATAAGCTTCCTCCCAAACGGGGTATCTTTTGGCAGCCTTTTTCCCAGGTGTAGTTACCTTCCGAGAAGGCTGGCGAGCCACCCACCGAGCTGCAAGAGGAACCAGTAACAAGGCCCGGCCAACAGACAACGAGGGTAAGTGGAAACGTTGGAGGGTTTCCGTTCGCTGGAACAATCATCACTCACTCGGCCGGCAGAAAATTGATGATAATAATCGCACGTACTGGCGGGCCAGCAGCAATTGCCGAGTGGGAGTGGGGATGGCTCCTCTTGCCTTCTTTTTTTTTCTTTTTTGAGGGCCGTAATACCGGGGGGCTTACTGCCAGAACCCTGCGCTGCCACGGGCCCACACAGCTGATGGGCAACAGCTGCTCCTCGACGGCGCGGAATCTCCAAAGGGACACCTTGCAGCGCTTGTCATTAAAGCCAATAAAGTGGTCGCCAAATGACATTGTCAGCGCGTCGCTTCAAAGGCAGCTGCTGCCGGCAAGGCCCCCCCGAATTCCCCCGCGCAATTCCCTCACCGATTTTGCTCCATTTTTTGTTTTATCAGTGCGACAGCAAAAAATGAAGCGAATTTATCTCTATTACAGTTAGCTGCCGCCGTGCCACGCCCCTTTGTTGACGCGCCCATCATTTGTATTGTTGACATGTTGGGGCAGACACGGGGGCGTGGCAGGCGGCGCAAGTGATAGAGCAGATACAGATTTGAGCAGACAGCTGCGGATGAGACTCGGGGCTTGGCGCTGAGCATTGAGGACTGAGGACTGAGGACTGAGGACCCTAATAGCGGATTCGAGTTGGCTGCCTGCAACGAAAAATGATTGATGATGGTCCTCTGTAAAAATACAAAAATTGGGCTTTCCACTCAAAAGCCATTGGCAAGGAAAATGGGGAATCGCAATTGCGCAGCCAGCAGAGATAATGGAAAATGCTTAGCATGCCCATCGTGTTTACAACTTCTGTATTGTCCATGCAAGTGAGAAGGTTCAGCATTTTAATAGAATTAATGTGTTCTGGAGGTTTTTTCTAAACAATTGCTGTAGATACTCCTTCTAAAGTGTTGTTTTTAAGGTTTTTTGGCTTGCGGGGAAATTAATCTCCCCAACCAGCTGTCTGAGAAGGTTCCCACCGCCACAAAGGCTCTTTACACATTCCACATAATAAATCAACATTAAGCATTTTCAAAATGTAAATATCATAAAAGATTGTTAACATTAGCTGTCTAATTTGTTGTCATTCCGTTCGGCCACCGTCACCGTCACCGTCATCAGGGGCCCCCACCGCAGTCAATTTGAGCTTCAGGTTGTATCTGTATCTGAAGCTGTCGTCGTCTTCGCCTTTCGAGAGCTTCTTCAGTAGAAATAGTAGCTGCGACATGGCTGGTAAAAAAATGAAGAAGGCGGCAAAATGGCCTGCAGCGGATTCTACGACTGGGAAAACAACAACGTGAAAAGCTACTCAACCGGCAGCTAGTTGTACGGGCATCGCCGCTGCTGGTCGGCCGGCAGACAGTCAGACAGTCAGACAGGGGAAAACGTGTTTGAGGAGCCCGCACGCTAATAACTCTGCTTTTGACGTCGGGCCAAATTAATGACAGACGAAATCATTTTAGCCAACTTAAATCACTGTAAGTGCAGCAGACAGAAGATGAAGTAGCACTCAGATAGAGGCTCCTAAAATTTGGACAAACATTAATAAACCAGGGGCTTTTAGAGCTGGCCGAGGCAAACGGAAAAAACAAAGAACTGCATGCATAATTTCCAACAGCCAACGGTTTCCCCTGAATGTTTTTGTCTCTGTTTTTTTGGTAGAACGCCATGCGATGCGGGGTTTTCTTTTTCTCTGACTGCGAACTCTTTGGAAAACCGTTGGCTTGTCTGGGCGAAAGATTCGAATCCAAATCGGACTCTGAGAGTCCAGGGCCGTGGCATGACCATGACCATAGTCATGGCCAAGAGAATGAGAATACCAAATGGAGACGACATGAAAAACCTTTTATCTAAAAGTGCTTTCTGCTTTCCCAACCGATCTGAGGTGGCTGCTTTTTAGTACGGCGAGATGTCTGTATTAGCCAACAACCGAATGCAACTGGAAATTAAGCAACAAAGAGGAGACACGGCTAAAACACTGGGCCCTGGGCCCAATAATTTGTGGCTAAAACCCGAAAAAGACTCTGCCAGCACAGCACAATATATGTTATGGGGAGGGTGAAAACGAGTGGAAAAAACACAGAGGCCGCTAATTTAGTTACTAACGCTTCCCGAACCGAAAAAATAACCCAAAACCTGACCCTCATGTACCTGCGGTTAGCAGCCAGTGCAGTTTAGTGTTTGTTGTTTGATGGAAATTGTGTAGCCGCCGCTGCTGATGATGGCTAATTAGTTGGGCTACCCCGGGCCCCTCGGCCCTCGACCTATGCTACCGAAAATCTATCATATCATGGTGTCTTCATTCTGCCGCCTAGAACAAAACAATAGTGGACCTTTTTTTCGTGGGCGAACCGAAAATGCCACTTGATTGTCCCCCTTTGTTGGGTGAAAATGACTGCACATTAAATGGCAACACCGAAGCACAGAATCACCGAATCACCGAAAATGGGGAAACACAAATTCCAGTTGGCTTTTCAACTCCCCGCTCTCGACCGCAATTTAATTGGTCTAATAAAAGTTGAACCGAAAAAGCCAAAGGCAAAAAAAAAAGAGCAGAGCCAACTACCGATGTATATATATTTTAATGCTAATGTGCACACATTTGTCGGGCAATCCACATTAATCAGCATTGGGGCGAGCCGGGAGGGCGTCCAAAATAAATATATTGTATTTTCTGTTTCACGCTCTGCAGCCCGGGAATTACTCGATATATGTTTTGCGGTTTCACGGCGGATTCTGGCCCGGGACTGGTTCTCCGTTCTCCGTGTTCGCCGCCAAAGTTTTAATTGTGAAAGCGGTTTTAATTAAGCCTTCTTTGCCAACCTAACCCAACCAATTTTGAGCGAGAAACTGAAACAGTGACTCAGCCGTTTGAAGATATCTTAAATTACCCCAAGGACTGACTCCCCCTGTCACTTTCGTTATCATATCTCCCCCTCCGGGGACGTCTTGTGCATGGGAATGCCATGCGAAGCACTCTCGTTTCCAACCCCCAATTTCCCCGAATTTCCGAAACCCCTTCGGAAGCAAATGCCTGGCATATTTTCCCACTAGCACTTCCCACTTGAGCCACGGCAACCGCAACTCAAAACACACCTCGGCAACTAAATGGATATGCAAAGCGTATTACATTTCCTTGTTCGTTTAAGTAGCGCATCTTGCCAACCCCCCCTCCCCAGCCCCACTTGTCTGTCCGGCTGAAACGAAACGCCGGACCCCGACACCTTGCTTCACCCCTTGCCGGTGTGGTTGGTTGTGTTAATTTTAAGCCAGGAGCGTTGGAGCGGTGGCAGAGTCGAAAAGTTGCACCCACGCCCGAGGCAACCCAAAACTCGAAACGGGAAAACCTAAAACCAAAACCGAGAACCGAATGAACCTTAGCCAAATGATGCGTGAAATTCAATACAGTAGCTCCGGCCCGCCCCTCCTGTTTGTTTTCAGGACCAAGGTCTGCTAGTATAAACACAGGCATCAGCACCAGCACCATCACCAGCACTGACTCCTGCTCCTTGCTCCTTGCTCCTTGCTGCCCAAAAATTTAAGAATTCCCGAACCGGCGGAAAGGATGTGCGCGCGGGGGCGAAGGACGTTGATGGGCTGACTAAGTGTTTCTCGAGTTTTATTTTATTTTTTCCACAGTTTGGGTTTTGGGTTTGGGATTGGGTTTGGGTTCGGGCCCGGGCATGGGGGTTCTGGTGGTGTTTGTCTTTCGCTTTGCCGAATGTGTGAAAAGGCATCAAATGGCGTTAAAAATGCTTAAGTACACTAAGGCCACAAGACACTGGGAAAATATGTAGTTGTCGAAATGTTATCAAGGGATATCCAACGAAAAATCAACTGTCAAATTAGGGAACGTTTATAAATCTACTTCTTAGGATTTCCAGAAAGGTTCCTAAGGAGTCCCTGAAACTACCAATGCAGATTCCTTCCTACGATCAAGGGATATTCAACGAAAAATCAACTATCAATTAATGGAACTTTTATAAATTTAGTTATAATTCCCCAATCACTTTGAATACCAGAAGGATTCCTAAGGAATCCTTGAAACTACCAATGCCAGATTCCTTCCAACGATCAAGCTTTTGGGTAGAGATTTCGCCCAGTGCACATGTCAGTCAGCCTGGCAGCTTTGGCAAGGAGCTTGCTCTTTTTTTTGCGGCTTGGGGCTGGATTCTGCTTGTGGGTTTGGGGATTGGCACTGAGACTGGCACTGAACCTGCTGCGACCATAAATTCCATTGATTGTCGCGCCAGCGTTTTGTATGACAAGTTCGAAGTCTTGTATTGTCTGTCGCCGCGTTTTGTCTTGCGTTTGTATGACTTCTGCTGCCAGCCACACCTTCTCCTGCCCACCCCCTTTGGAACTCCGCCTCTGCTGCCACTCACCTGCCAGCATTCGTTTGTTTACTGCCTCTGCCTGCTGCCTGCTGCCGCTTCTTTAGTTTCTCGGGCTGATTTCCCTGGCTGCGGCCCTGGCCCTGGCCCGCATGTCACATAAGCCGCATCTGGGAATCGCACTCCCCAGTTCCCGGACCGTACAGAGCCCCAAGACCCCAGCCCCCGATCCCCGATCCCCGGGGAAGTGTGAAGCGGAAACCAAACAAAAGCCGCCTAAAACAACTGCAGGTAAGACCATGGCCAGATAAGATGTCTGTCTTTGGGCCTTGGACGTCCGACGTCAGTCCTGGGCATAAGCGAATTTTAATATTGTTTTCGTACCGAAGAAGAAATCTTCTCAATCTCTGCGGCGCTTGCTTTTCTCACTTTTAGTTTTGTGTTTACCTTGGATGGGAAAAGCAATCGAAAACTTTAAGAAAAATGCCGAGATGCTGGAGGTAAGTTTGGAGCGATGCCATTTTCGCACCTCCCAGATACATTCTCACCTCGCGCGCCCCTTTTAGAGATCTGCCAAACTATCTGCCCCTTTTATTTGAGTTGTCGCTGCTTACTTAACAACTTGTCGCCTCGATTTGCCCTCTTTCCCTCTGCCCCTCTGCCCTTTGCCTTTGCCTTTGCCCCTTCTCGCCATTTTGGGGGAAAATTGTCTCCCTTTTTTTTACAGCCAACCATCTCGGCGTCCCCGGATAGCGTGTCCTTTGGCCGAAGGCATAAAAAGCTGACACGGGACTCCATTTTCCCCAGTTCGTTCCTTGTGTATTTTTGTCGGTTTTGTTTGCTGGCCTCCTTTGCATAACTGGCTACAAATTTTCCTTGGAGCCCTCTCGGCACCATCAAAGTTGGCCAAGATTCGTCTGAAGGGTTTTCCAAGGGATGCAAACGAAATTTTTGACACGCGCCCAGGAAACGGAGAGGCTGCGAGAATTTAAGGCAACACGACGCGGCCGAGAGGAGGAAAATCAGTAAAATAAAACGGATGGCCACAAAAGTTTTTGGATTTGAAGCCACAAACTCTTAAATTGCATTTTGGCAACTATTTGCCAGATACCTGCGACTTCAATGTGCATTTCCCATTTCAATTTGGGGAACTCCCCGTTTGTGGAAGCGTTTCAAATAATTTCCAACTTTTCCTTTGTCACCTAAAAACTTTATCCTCCAAGAGCATCCTCTCAGGGGCTCTCACATTTGCCCATCACTTATTGTAACTGTCGAGAATTCCTTTTCCTTTTCCACATTTCCATCGAACTTTCCCACACAACCTGCCAAATCCTTTGGCCAGCGACCAGTGAGAAAGAAAAGCCAAGGCGGGGTGCGGGAAAGCCAATCTCTTTTTAAGCTGTTCAACGGAAAAAAAAAGAAAAGGGGAAAAAACTTTCACTTTGTTGCCCGGGACGATCAACGCCAGAAGTTTTGCGGGGCGGGGTGGGAAAAGTTCTAAAAAGTTCCGGTATTAAGTCCATTTAACCCGCCATTGAACTTTACGCCTCAACGGCCAGCTAATGCAACAACAAAAATAAAGAGGGCCAAAACCAAATCAACGTAAAACCAACAACCAGACTCAAAAACTAGCCAACAACAACCAGAGCCGGACTATGCTACTATATAGTATAGTGTGTACCGGAGAGGGACAACAAAGTAAATGAGTAGCATCCAGCCGAAGGAAGGACAGGACTCGGGCAGGCAAATGGGCAAAAAATGGCAAAATGAAACGAAAAACTTTTGTGGCAACAGAATTTTCCCTGTTCGCTGGTGCAACCTGCAAGTCAGAGGCGGGGCGGAGAATTCAATAAAATAACGCTTTCCATCTGGGCACAGAGACGAAACGAGAAACGAGAAACGAAACTAAAATAAAGTTTTCCCGAGGACAATTTTCGTGAAATTTGTACGCCACCCGCCCCCCGCCCTGGTCCGCCCTCCACCTACCGCCATTTGGCATTAAAGTTTAACAATGGACGCTGGCGCGAAAGAAAGGACTCTGAAGGAGCGAGCGGAAGCAAAAGGAACCGCAAAGTATTTCGCCAAAGAAGGAAGAGCCGAAAAAAGGGGCGGCCATGGGTGTGGCCCTGCTCGCCATTTGTACTTAAACTGATCTATTGTTGTTGTAGCTTAAGTTCTGAGTCCCAAACCCTAGCCCAACCCCGAGCCCGAGCCCGACCCCGAGCCCATGTATCCGCATGCATCTGTATCTCTATCTGCCGCCATGTGTAAGCGTGCGTTTATCCTGCTTACAGTTACACAGATAAACATTTTCGTTAGGGCACAAAAATGCACGAAGGACGAAAATAAGCAGCCGGGGCGGCCAAGGAGCATCCTCGGGCTCTTGGCTTCCAACTGCATCATCCCGCATTTTGTGTGTGTGTGACTTGTTTGAATGCATACTTTGTCTGGCGCTCGGAAAATGTTAAATTTGCAGGCAGCATATGCTGCAGCCCGAAGAAAAGCCAGCCAGAAGATGAGCTTGCCGGGGCCAGTGTCTGGCAAAAAGGGTGAAGTGATGCCGGGGAGTAGCAAATATTATCCAGGACTCCAGTGTGTGCCAAGTGATTTTGTTGTCCCAAGAAAAAGGTTATCGTATCTATTAGTTAAATGAGCATACATTTCATAAGTGTTCTTTGAAGATATTTGATAAATGTATGAAAGTTTATTTCGCTGGTTTCCCAAAACCCCTTTGAGGACAACGCCCCTGGCAGGCACATCTTGCTATTATCGCAAGATAAATGCCAGTTGCACATAACTAAGACTTACCCAAAGTCCTTGCTCTGGATCGCTCCTGCTACAGCTGCTGGCTGCCGCTCGGATGAGTCGGACAAAGCTGCTAAGCCGCCGGCAAGGATAAGTAGTGAGAAAAGCAAACCGGGGAGCGGCTGGTCTGGGCTGGAATGGGGCTGCAGGACCTGCAGCGGGCCAACCTGCATAACTGATGGCTCCGCCAGATGGAAGGCCCTGTCCCAGTGGATCAGGACGCCGCGACTGCGGCATCCACGGCATCTGCAGCAACGGCATCTCCTCGCCCGTAAAAGGACTCGCTGCTGCGCCAGCATAACTGCGCCTCGGAATTTTAATAGAGCAAATTTCAACAACAAGCCGGAAAAACGGAGAAACGAGAGCAAATAGAAATGGGAGGAGGAAAATGCTCGGCGTTTCATTCAGCGCTCTGGTAATAAAACTTCAAAATGAAGTTTAGAAAACTTTTTAAATGCCTTCGCCTTCTGGGCGATGGACAGTTGCTTGCGTGGAACGATATGAAAGTGAGGAAAGTAGGGGGCGTGCTCCTCCTGGCCTCCATCTCTCCCAAAGAACGGGAGAAAAGAGCCTGTAATAACCACGCACAAGGCCGGCACACAGAAAGAAAAAACCCAGAGGAGGAATAAATAAAACAGGCCATAATAACGATGATGACGCCTACAACGCAACGCCCACGCCCGCGACCACGCCCGCTAGGCCTCCTAGGATCCGCGCAAAATGCTAAACGGGCCCCAAGGACCAACAACGACGAGGCCGTAGACGACGAACATCCAGGACACACGGCTCTGCCCGGCCAGCTTTTTGCAAATTTACGATTATGATTATTACAAGTCGACGTTTTCTGCCAAGGATTCGTGTACGCGTGGGCGGAAAAATTCGAAGCCGGCCGAGGGAGTGAGTCTGACATTTGGACAGCTGGTGGAAAAAGCCGCAGCAGGAGCAGCAGGAGCCCAAGGAGTCTCTGCCGACGTCGCCGTCGCCGTCGCCGTCGCCGTCGTCGCCGTCGTCGCCGCCGGAGAAGAAGTGCAAAAGAATGCGTCAAGGCATTTTAGCACTTTGCCCCCTGGACTCGAGCCTCAGCTGAGGGCCCAAACCGAATGTCTAAGCAAAAGTTGTGCCAAAGTTATTACAACTCTTAAAGATGCCAGGAGGGCAGAAGGATGTTCGCCATCCCGGGGATGTGGGATGTGTCTTCCCCCGAGTGGGGGGCGGAGACATTGACCTCCAGTTGGTTGTTGCTGTTGGCCGGTGTCTGCAAATCGGCAAAATTCCATGGGGCATAATAAACGTAAGATAAAAGTCAAGGAGGGACAAAAATTATATAATAAACTGTACACTGAAATGAAATTATTGCAACGAGGGTGGTCGCAGTGGCTCTGAGGGGGATGTTATCGCGGGACGGGAGCTTAAAGCTGGGAAATAAAAGTTTGATGTGCAACCACTTCGCGATGTTTGCGGAACTTTGTATTGTAATTGAGTTTCTGGCGCTACCCCAAAGGGATTTGACTTATGTTTGTAGATTCGATGAAGCGAATTCCTGATTTCCGACATGCTTTATCAATAATAAAGCAATTGACTGTTGCAGTGCAATCAAATTACTGATGCCGTAACATTGTTGTTGATAAACATAAATATTTGACAAAGGGTATTTGCCAGCCAGCTTTGGGTCACATATTTGCTTTAAGCGTTTTTTTACCCGACTGAGGGGAGATCGAAAAAAAAGACACGATGGATACTGTAAAAATAATTCTAAAGTTACCAGGGGGAATGGGTGCAGAAGCCACACCTACACCGAAAAGCACACGTACCCGAAAGACACAACAATAAGTCAGGAATGCAGGTGAAGCAGGAGGAGATTGGCGGGGGGGAACACGAAGCACAGGGCGCTCTGGGCTTATCAAGTTGAGCGCATCAAATTCTCAAAAAATAATATACCAAATCATAAAAGCATGACGATGAGCAATTTACCAAAGCCAAATACTCGGGGACGAAACAAATACGGGGCCACAAAAAACGAGGATGGTTTTGGGGGACGGGAAAAGATTCAAATCAAGAACGTGCCCCAAAAGACGAAAAAGTGGCCCAGTCAAGGCGATTATATACGTTTAAATAGGTATATTTTCAGTTGCGTTTGGGCCTAAAAACAACAAACTAAATGATTAATGATGAACCGCTTTTGTTTGCCGCTGCTGCGAGCAGCGTTTCATTTTCACTTTTTCCCTTGGCCCTGCGCCGCCTCAGAGGCTGCTGCCTCCGAACTGTAAGCAATTGAAAATTGAAAATGTTATTTTTCAACTTGAACTTCGATTGCCTGTCGACCCCGACCCGACTCCGACTCCGAATCCGGCTCCGATTCTTGGATCTCTCGTCGCTTTCTACGACTGGCAGTAATCACTTTGTCATTGCCATCATTTTTCAGCCTCAATTGTTTAGCAGCGGCTCGACATAAGTTCACTTCAGAACCCGGGGCAGCGAGCGCACCAGCCCAGGGTCTAATGGAAATTGAGAGATACAAGAACCGAAGACGAGAGTGCCGCGCGCATCCACGTCACAAAAGTATCTGCAGTCGGGCCCGAGATGGAGAGGACTTCCCGGGAATTGGCCCAGAACTTGGCGGCCGGCATTCAGGCCGCACCGCCCCGAAGATCAAAGCAAGTCGCTGCTCTAAAGCTAGTGATTGCTGAAAAGTCACATTTCATCTTGAAGATTTCAGTTTCGCTCGATTTTCCAATCAAAAGCGGAGCGAAGCAATTAAAAATCTCAAATGTCATACTGTTTAGTCATAGTGGATACACCTTTCATTGGGTTTAGTGCTAAGATAATTCCCCTGAACGATGGATCGGCTGTGGGCTCTTTTAGCGATTATTTTCTCGATTATTCTTAGCGTATTTGCCCTGAACGTCGCAGAAGGAAATATTGAAATTCCCTTCCCTCTACCAATAGCACGAGTGAAACCAAAGATAGTGGTGCCATCTATAGACGTAAACCCGGACCGGAAAAATGTGCACATCGAAACCGAAATGGAAATCAAAGGTGATAGAATAAAAAACAAAAATATTGCGAATGTGGGGTGAAGTATGCAAATTCTTGGCCCAGTATTTAAAATTAAACTATTTTAATGAGCCCTAATAGAACTAAGAATCGATTGTAGGCAAATAAAATGGATTGCACATGAAAGTAAAAACCCTTCGATTGTTTCGTGCTGAAATTGTCATGGATGCTTGGGGCAAACTGCTAAATCTCACCTCGCTTTGGCTGTCTCGGAGTGCCAATTAGCCCGATGCGTTGCCAATTGGAATGTTCACTTGACTCTGGCTTGCCGCGGCACTGCTGGCGGATGTGGCTGTCGCTGTTGTCCTTTCACGCGACGGTGGCAATGCGGCGTATACGTAATCCACAACTTGAGTACCGTTTAGTGGCTGCAATTGCTGCTGTGCAAGGATAACGGTAATTAACCCGTCGGGGTCACCTGGCCGCATTGCATGCCAGTTACCAGTTGGCAGTTGGGTTATTGGCCGCTCGTTCGCTCGTTCGCTCGCTCGCCCGCTTGACACTTTTCAAACTTTTTCTCTTTTTTAGTTGGGCCGAGGCAGGAGGCAGCTTTTCTTGCTCTTGGCCCGAAACACACTTACACACTTGCTGGGCAAATCGTAGCACTGGGGACACACTTCACTATGCGCTAATTTTTTTCTCATTCAGCGGCTGCATTTGCTTTTGCCTTTTTACACATTTTTTTTTTCGTATTTCGTATCGTTGTATTCTTTGGTCCGCGCGTTGTAAATCTTAGCGCGTTGTTTTTAAAGAGGAAAATTCCAAGACCGACGACAACGTTGCAGCGTTCCTCTCCTCTGTTGTATTTAATTTTTTTCGCTGGCGTTTTTGTTGCCGTCTGTTTGCCGGGTCTGGCGCTCCGGCGGCAGCTCTTCCGCAGAAACAAGCTTCCAAGCAGGTTGACCAGGCAGGCAAGGCAGGCCAGGCAGGCAGGCAGGCAGGCAGGCAGTCCAGGAGACGCGGCGGTGAAGGTGGTTTCTTGGCCGGCGAAGAAGGGGCGCGGCTGCAGCTACAATCTGCAATCTGTTTGTGGCATTAAATCAGTGAACCAAGACGCTCCGCTCCGCTCAGCTCTGGCCAGATTTGTTTATGGCCATATCCCCGTCCGTTGGCTGCCTCCTTCGTCGTCTCCGCTGGTTATGCAAATTTGTACTACAGCTGTACGTACAGCTCAATTAACGCGCGACTGGGCTGGAACTCGGAATCGGAATCGGAATCGTAATCGGGATCGGAATTGGATATCGAATCGGTAGCAGATCGATCACTGATCACTAAAATCACAAAATCACCCAGCGAACTAGGAGGGCTCTCTGTCAACCGAAATGCAATGTTGCTGCGAATCCTTCAAATGTTGCAAGTTGCCAGTGGTTGCTAGTGGGCTGTGTTGCCGTGTGCTGTATGGTTTCTTGTTTGTTGTCGTTGTGGTATGGTATTATTGGGGGGAAATCGTTGTCCGCGGCCCGCTGACTTTTCGGCTGGCAACGTTTCGAACCGGTCTCAAGTACATACTGAATGGCACGCACTGGGAACAGGTCCGTTGAGGTCCAAAGAAACGGCCGTGGAACGCTCTGGAAGTGGAACACTCACTCGAACCCCAGCACTCGAGTGGAAAACCCTCGGAGTGCGAGTGGAACTCGAAAAAAAGGCACTCACAATCGTTGCCGCACTCACTCAGTTCGGCATTTTTTCGGAGGCAAGTCGGTCAGGTGTTTAAGCCGCTGCCGCAGTTGCGTCCGCATCTAATTGTGAATGATTTATGTGGGTCGTCGTCCCCCACCAGGCGGTATCAGCACCAGCAGCAGCACCACCAGCACCACCTTTGCCTCACTTTTCGGTGAAAGAAAGTGCCATAAGCCGGTGCAGCTGATGGTGCAGGCTTTCCTTCTGCCACCTCCGCCAATGCAGTTGGCACAATGAATATTCAGATTGCCACTCGAGGGGGAGCGATGCTAAAAGATTGCATTTTGAAATACTGAAAACTAAACGAAGCACATTGATATTTTATTGTGTTTCTAGTTTCTTTTTAAAAGCCGAATAAAAGGAATTTTAGTTCTAGCATTTTTGAAGCCCAAATATATAAGAAAAGGATATTGATTATTGTCATTTAAGGATATTGAGTTTGTGATTAAATTAAGAAATCCTTTATGCAACTTTCATCACTCACCATGATTGCATTACCTTTCCCTGCCTTTTAGAAACCAGATTGGGAAAACCCTCGATTTATTTTCTCTGTGATTTGAGCTGAAAACAGTTGCACAGTTGCATTCAGTTACCTTAATCCCGGTCAGGTCGTTGGCTTTAAATTATCAACGGGACAAAGGACACGGCGCCTTCCAGCTGGCCAACTCCCAGTGCCCGGTTACCATTTCCCAGATGGAAGTGGGGTTGCCTGGTCGACTGCAGGACTGGTGGCCCGTGGGCAGTCGCTGGACTGGCCATAACTGAAATCGCCGGCACATTAACAGTTCGTGCGGATGGTGACTCAGGCGGCGAGGTCAGACAGGTCTGGTCTGGTCTGGCCCGGCCTGATCCCGTTGGGGGAGGCAAGGCACCTGCTTTATTATGCAAAAGTTTACAGCGCCCCGACAGGTGAGTGTCCGTGGAATATTCTGTGCCAGCTTAGCAGCTCCGGGTGTGTGCAGATGGCTGGTGGCTGGGTGGCTGGGGACGCGGTGTGGTGTGCTCAGTTAAAGTTTAAGCCGGGCCGAGGTGGAACGCCTGCCCCGTTGAACTTAAACTGGCAAAAAGTGTGATTCAAAGGCAAAGAGACATAATGTGGGAGTGAAAAAAGGCACCTGAAACTTTGCTTTTATCAGTAATTAAACTTTATATTTTAAGTGTTTTATAGAGCAGGGGGGAGGGAGGATAGAAAAAAGGCAGTACGTGCTCTGAAGAATTTTTAATCATGCACTCGGCTTAATAGGAAAGGAATGCGAAATTAAACTTTAAACGATTGAAGCATATTCTGTCAGTTGTCTACTCGTACTCGTACCTAATGCCCGGCGACTGCTCAACTAATTCGCGATGGACAGGGCCAACACTCATCGCTCGCCGCTCCCGACAAGTTCGTTGCCTTGGATGGACATCCGAGTGGGCCTCCGCCTGACAGCCCTGCGCTGCCGCCTTTGGAATGATTTATGGGGAACGCGGCCAAGTCGAAGACGGAGCGCCGAGCCAAGACAAACAATTGACATGTGATGGATGCGTAACTCGTGCATTCAAATGCTACTACGAGTATATCTCCCCGACCATCCCAGGGACTTGTAGATTTGACAGAGCATCCCGGGCAGGCGTCGGCTAATTGTTATTGATAATCGCATCAGGCCTGCGCCCGGTCATGTCCCTGTTTGCCGTCGATTAATTAGTCGCCTAATGAACATGATTTTAGTGGAGCAGGCGGCCGGACAGGCGCATCCAATTGCATTGCCACAGTGGCAGTGGCATCTGGGTCTCCTCCTGAGCCTGCCGGGCTAATCAGATCCCTCCACCGGCTTCCACACGAAGACCTTTTGCTCCGCCGTTTGAATTATGCCCGGGCATACTCATTGTCTGCCCGGGCGAAGGCTCCTCTGGAAATCACAGCTCCATCCTGTGCCGGCCCGGCCGTCTGCCTAACTGCAAACAAACTTCTCTATTATTGATTTATACCTTTCAACGATTCTCTGTATTTATCATGAGTGCAAGCCACATTTATCATTAATAATGCGCCGCGCCAGCCTCGCGAGCAGCCTCGGCGCGGTAGTAGATTCCGCGCCAGCAGCATCAACAGCCACAGCAGCTCCAGACGCAAAGTGGTAGCCCAAAGGAGCAGCAGGAGCAGGAGTGGGAGCATGGGCGGCGGGAGGAGCAGGAGGAGATGCCCTGAGCATCCGCAGCCAGCCAGCTGCCAGACCCTGGGCAGTGACAGTGGGTGCGCTGAATGGGAATCGGTGGAGAAACCTATTTTCCTAAGACTTTTGAGGAATACTTTACATTACCTATTTCAGGAATACTTCTATATAAATTAACAAACCAAAGAATCTCTTTAAAGATCCCCAAATTCAAATTATTTCTTGAAAATACTTTTTTGCTTACAAATTTCATGAATAAATTGACAACAATTATGAATAACTCTAATTGCATACATAGTTTTATTGGGTTGGTTTTAGGATCACATAATTGTTGCTACAACGTTTTAAGTTATCCATTTTTCATACCTCTCACTGCCAACGAGGATGCGCCGTTTTCCCGCAAACTAATTGCCCATTGAATAGGCAACATTGTGGATAAGGGGCCCAATCCATTAGCCTTTGTGATGGGCCCACTGTGCCAATTGCCAACGACATGGCCATCGCCCAGGCCCGGCACCCAGTCAGATATTTTCAGCCACTCAAGCCGGCACCCCCGTTGAGCTGCTGGCCGCAGGAACTGATGCCGAGGCAGAGACTCTAGGTTGCTCGATTTGGGGCCCAAAGCTAGAAGAGCAGAGCTGTGGCTAAGCTGCAACTGCTGCAGCTTCAGCTTCAGCTTCAGCTGCGCGATCGTTTTCCGTACATCATTTCTATGCTGTATTTATTGCCCGGGCGCAGTGATCATCGGAGGCATCGCATCGCTGGGCCACCATTTCCGTTTCTGCGGCAAAAGTTCAGGCGACGAACGACGGCGGCGAAATCCATTTTGGGAAGGTGATCTGTGGGATTGTGCTAATGTCAAATCAAGCTGTGCCCCCTTGTTATTTAGCGAGGGCCCAAAAGGAAGAAGCTGCTGTCCGAGAGCCCGGAGAACCGCCAACCAAGAACCAAGCATTGCCAACCACCACCAGCCAGCAACTAAACTCCATGTTGATTTTATTGTAAATTGCATTAAAAGATTGCATATAAAGAATTTTATTTATCACCTCGGGCTGTTAGGGAAAACGCTGTTGGAGACAACGCTTGGGCCGCTGGGTTGTTGGTTGCCTGCTCCTCGGTTGTTGCATTGTTGCAGTTGTTTGCCGTTGTTTGTCTTGCATTATTTTTAGAGCTCTCAAGGTCCCCCATTCTTCTGGCCAAGGTGTCGCGCCAGTTTCGGAGTGGATTTCGATTCAATTTCGCTTTGTTTATTTTGCCTAGCCAGGCCAGCACCTCGTGGACGTGCCTCCTTGGCTTTGGGCCGCGATCTTTGCCAAATTTGTAAATGTTCTTTTAATGGAATTTGAACACTTGCTCGGGGTCTTCTGGTTCGCTCTGTAAAGGATTTGTTTTGCAGCTGAGATTTAAGAGCCTAAAGCCCTGCACAGGGAAAATAGGATAAGGTTCTAGCATTAAAAGATTCAAAAGCATAGACAAGAGCTTAAAGTGTGAAAGNTTAAAGAGTGAATGGGATAAGCTTAAATTTTAGAATTATTGAGGTATTTTTCCCTGTGGACTTAAGGTATTCCTAGGCTTGTCAATAAAGCACCAACAGTCACATGAGCTCTGGTTGCTAGGATAGGTTAAAGAGTCCCCCAAAACATCTCCCAACTCTTTGGGAACCACCAGCACTTAATGGGCTTGGATTTCAGCAAAAGTGCTTGGGATCAACGCTTCGATCCGAATCGAAATCACCGAATCCTGGAACACCGTTTGATGAATGCGGCAGCTTAGTCATATTCAAAGAACCTCGCTCGGAAGTGGCCGTAAGTAGTTTGGACCAGACTGCTCTGCGGCCCGAAAAATGCTCCTCGAGAAAGCGAATTTGCAGACAAATAAATCAAGCCACCTATTTTCGAAAAGAGTGTGTCCATTGTGTACCGGGGTCGCCGGTCTTTCTGGTATCTGCTCGCTGGTCTGGTCTTCGGTTTTCAGTTTTAGGTTTGGGCTTTGCTTTGGGGTCCAGGGTGCCGACGCAATCGCTGTGATACCTAAAAATGGCAAAGACCAGAAGAGCGCTCCGTTCAGATTGAGAGGATTGCTGGATTGCCGCATCGGATCCGATCGGATGGGATGGGGATGGGATCTTGGCAATGTTTGCTGTGGCTGTGCCTGTTCCCGCTTTTACTTCTGTTGTTGTACAATGCAATTGTTAACAAGCAAAGTTATGCGAGGCGAGCCAAAAGCGAACACGAGGAGGAGCAACATCAAAGGGCAGGCCAAGCCCTGCCAGAGGATATTGAGGATGTCCAGAAGGTATCCGTCTCGAGAACCGAAGTTTTCAATACTCTTTTGCAGCTTACGAAGGATGGGAAACCAGGAACTGCTTGGTGGAATTCTTTCTTAGGTTCTTGAAAGATTTTGTAATGATTTTTGGGATTTTTCCAGACTCTTGCTTATTTCTATAGTTATTTAGTTTTAAAACTATAAATATTACTTAAAATTTTGAGTAAAAAGCATTGTAGCGTAACAAGGACGGGAAACCAAGATCTGCAAGGTCAGGTGATTTCAATTGTTTTCAAATGATTTTGATACCATTTATGGGGTTTTTCTAGATGCTTACATATTTTGATACATATTTGATCTTTAAAGTAAAAATATAACTGAAAATTTAGGGTAATTAGCATATTATTGAACCCTTGGGTTATTCAAATAACTTGGTTTTAAAATCCATCAACTTGTTAAGCCAAAAATCTACCCTCTGTGAGGGCATTCCATCCTTGGGAAGGCGGAGGACCCCGTGAAGTGGATGGAGCCTTAAATCTTTTGCCTTGCCCCGAAAACATGACAAAGGATGTGTGCCGGGGCGAGTGTCCCGCTCCGGGTGTGAATGCACTGCGGCCGGGTGGAAAGGGCGAAACGGAGGCGATTTGGCGGCCAACGTGTAGCGGAAGGTGTTTAACAAACAGCCCAAAAACAAACAATTGTAAAACAGCAACAGGGACAACAGCGGCAGCACAACTACACTCTGCTGCCAACAGCATTCCCAAAACGCGGGGGCGTGGCTGGCGATGTACGCCCTCCTGGAAGTGGAAGGGTCGCATTTTATCAGCGATAAAAGATCGGAGAGCTGGCAGCGCACAGCGCACAGGGCAGAGCTCGACAAGGCACAAATAACCCACAAAAATAAATACGAGGCGCATTTTTATGCGGAAACACAAATTGAAATTCAATGCGAGGCAAAAGTTGTGCGGCTTTTGTGGCCTTTAAATTGCCTTTTGCAAATAAATAAAAAATTGCCAAGCGTGTTGGTGTCGGAGGCCGTAGAGGCGCTTTCCAAACTACACAACTGCCCCATGCACGCCCCATAAACTCGAAATACAAAAATAAAATGCAAAAAAAAAAACAAGGAAACGAGAAATACATTTCATTCTTATGCAGGAACGGCGGGGTCCGGGTATATTTGTGTTTTCTCTGCAGTTTTATTTTCATTTTTCGGGACTTCGGTGATAATTCGCCGGTCAGTCAGTTTCAGTCGTTGCGTTCCGGCTCGGGGCGTGTTTGTGATTGCAGCTTGTTAACAAGTGTTGGCAGTTTAATTGACTCAGCCTGGCCCGGGGAAGGGCCAAGGAAATAAGGGACTCCAACTTGGGCACATCCTGCCGTTGCAGTTGCCATTGCCGTTGCCGTTGCTGCAAATGGCAATCAGCTGTCAGCGGCTGCCTCAAAGTGTCCTACTTAGGCACACGCATGTCTCTGTGTCCTGTTTTTAGTGTCCTATTCTCATCCTCGTGCACTTCCCGGGGCTACCTGGGTCAGCTTCCTTGTTTTCCCATTAATTTTCATCCGTGGAAAACTGTGAATGTGTGACGTCACACCCCTTGGGGACCCTGGAGGGGGGGATATCACACAGAACCAGCCGCGAAATGAATGGCTTGAGCCAGGCTGTCGATTAATTGCTGCAGCGGAATTTTCATTGCACCAACTGCAGGCCCACAAAGGCGGGCGTCTTAGATTAACAGGGGAAAAGCCAGTAAATAATATAATCTATATCTAACAATTTTACAAAGATTGGAAACAAATTATTGGCAAAAACTTGTTGCTAGCGTTATGAATTGTAGAGCTTTCTTCCACCTAAAATTAAGAGGTTTTCTGATCCCTAAATTTAATTTTACCTGCCTAACAATGTTACCGTTCTTTGAATACAACTTGAGTTAATTAATCCTACAAATGAATAGAGATATGTGTGGAAACCCCCTATGTGTGAGCGAAACTACACCTCTGGTTTATCCAAAGCTGTTGGCAGGAAATTTCATTGCACCAACTTCAGGCCAACAATGGCGGGGTGTCCGATTTAGAGGAAGAAATGGCAGCCATTAATTAATATAATCAATATCTCAAAATCTTACATAGATTTTAACTCTAAATACAAGAAAATATACAAATTATTGGCCAAAAGGTTTATGAAATAATAAAACTATCCTTCACCTAAACAAAGAGGTTTTTTGGATGCCTGGTTTACATACATAATTACCGGCCTTTAATTGCAATTTTAGTTTATTGATCCTACAAATTTAGGTAGGTATATATGAAAATCCCCCCTGTGTGAGCTGAACTACACCTCTGCTTTATCCAAAGCTGTTAGCAGGAAATGGCCCAGGCAGACTGCGGACAGACCAACCCCCCTCGAGAGTGTGCAGACCCGGTCCGCACCAGAACCTGAACTAACTGTGTTATAAATGATCTTATTAGCTTTTTTGAAACAAGACATTCTAGAGATCATTATTCTTGAGCCGGGCCGAGATTCTCGATTCTGGATTCTGCGCTCGGGGAGCTCACGCAAGGCAGTCAGTCTGGCGATCGGGCCATCGGGCGATCGAGCGGTTTGCGTGAGCCGGCAGCAATTAATCATCGCACACCTCACCTAACGCGCTGCCAGGCCGGCGATCCGGCGAGCCGGTGAGCCGGCAAGTGGCAGCAGCGTCCACAGCAGCAGGAGATGCATATTTGAAAATCTGCAAATCATAAAGCGGATGGACGGATGGCCGCGGCGATCGATCTTGGCAAGGGGCAATATTCAGCAGGCAATATGCAGCAGGTAACTGTGGAGTCGCCTGCTTAGTCACACAGCGTGGCCGAAAACGCCCCCAGCCAGATGTGGGCTTCACCTGGAATTGAGGCACTGTGCAGGGCACTGCAAGAAAACAGGGCCAGGGTATAGACCGTAACCGAAATCGGGTTAATACCCTGCCAATTAGCAGCTTGAATGTGCAGATTTCTTGCAGTGGCCCTTGCAGCGAGCTTGTTCGATTTCCCTGCGATCGCTGATTGCATTCTTTGATAGCTAAGCCGGCTGGCTCTGGGAAAAAACTGCATCCGTACGTGACACTCATTGCCTGCTCCTGCAATCCTGGCAATCCTCCTTATCCCCGGACTCCTGCTCCGCTGCCGCCCGCTCCCTTAATAATTAATTAATGTAATTGGCCTGTCGTTGTTGGGGCCGATAATGATCTCATCAAGATGTGTGTTTGCAGATTTCGAATTCAATTTTGAATTGCATTTGGCCCCGCTAAGAGAGGGCCGCCCTTAATGAAACGCCGAGGATCGCGATGCTACCTTGTTCCTACCGCTTATTTCGGCAGACCTTTGTCCGCTGCCACAGATTTCTGCGTCCGATTTGCGTGGCGGGCAATTTGAATCTCCGGGATGGGATGCCCGCGGGGAACACCTGACCGGGCGAACGCAGGCGAGCCAATAAATATCGCAAATCAGGGCTGCGATCGGCCCTACCTCTCGGATCAATCGAACTGGGTGAACGGCCACCGCATTCCTGCCCATAATTCTCGGCTGTGGGCAGGAGACTGCTGTCACCTCTCTCCCGCCGGCAATCAGATGTCAGAAGGCGAGGTCATGGCGCGGTCATAACCATAAATTTCACGCATTACCCAAAGACAATGCCTGACAATTTCCCAGCTCTGGGCAAATAATTGAATTGAATTTGATGGAGGAGGGCGCAGACCCGCAACCCAAACCCAAACCCAAACACCAAATGCAAACGCAAGCCAAACTGAACCGAGGCAAAGCCCGAGAGGCAAATCTCGGCGGGTCTTGGAATTCGGGGGGCAGGAGTCGGGCCCCAAATGGTGAACGGTGCGTGGTCGCCATTCTGGCCAAATATAGAAACAAGCTGCGTGGCCCCGGAATAGACAATAGACAATATACAAGTATATACATAGATATTCGTAAGTGCACGCACAATTCTCAAGCTCCAGCTCTCGAGACGCAAACACGGCGTTTTGGGAACACACGAGGTGCTGGCCCAAACGGGTCAATAAATGGGATAGTCCAAGCAGTCAACAGAGCTTTATTGTATCTTTAATTGATACACTATTTAAGGTATTAAAACAATACATAAAGTGTTTTTATCGAACAAGTTTACTGTGTCAAAATCAGATAACTATTTCCATATGATATTATGGAATTGTTTTGGCAATTTCTAACTGGTTTATATTCAAGTATTTTTTATTAAATTCGCTTTCTAATATTGAAGAAATTCTTATTCACTAAAGAGTATTAAAAGTCCAATGTTTACAAAGTTTCTGAGTTCTCCCAAAATGGCATTTTCGAGTTTCTGGCGGAGATGGGCCAAGGGGCACCGCAAACTTTGACTTGGACTCGGGGCGAACAAAATGGGCCATGCCAGCGTCTGGGCCATGCCGCGGGCTTACGGTTAAAAGCCAGCCAGCCAGGAAAAGATGCCCGATTGCGATCCCAATCCCGAATCTCCTCTTGACCAAAGGAGCCCGGCAGGCTCGAGGCAGATAGTCGAGGCATTAGATTTCGAGCAGTACCGGGAAGCGTATCACCACCAGCCAGCCAGCCAGGCAGGCAAGCAGGCCAGGCCAGGCTCATGAATATATTATATAAATGCTATTTAATGCCGTGTATTTAAAGACAATTCATAGTTAACAACGAGCGGCATTCCGCAGCAATAGCAATCAGCAATTGCATCGATATCGGGCCCGGGGTTCAATGTTTTCTATCCATAATAATTCTTTGAATGCAGTTCGCAGTCCCGCAGCCGCCACGGCATTTCCTTTGTGCAGATTGCACATTTATGCATTTTCAATGAACAATTTTTATGCAAAAAGTGAACAAGTTGCACAATTTACCATGTAAACTGCAACTGCCTGCTCCGGAGGATGGAGCAGCAATTGTTGCTCTATAAAAGTGGAGGCCACTCCACTCCACCGCACTCCACTCCAATCCAATCCACTCTGCTCTGCTCTGCTCCGCTCCTGTTGCCTCCTTGTGGTTGTCAGTGGGGATTAATCTGAGCACAAGACCTTGCCTCGTTTCAGGCCTCAGGTGCACCGCGCCAACAAAAACAGCAAGAGCAAAAACAAAGCCCAGTCTGTAATGCCAATTCCAGCCCAGGCCCTGGACTTGTACTCAAAACACACACGGCAAGAAAATGCCAAGGATTTCGACCAGCCGCTCCAGGTTGCCCCAGGAAACAGCATTTAAATATGACATGTTTTTAGCTTTTCCATAAAACATAGTTTCCCCCCACGTCTTAGATAATATGTAATTAATATCCTCAACTTGTATGTAACTCCTTTTTTCTCTGCGTGCCCACTCAGACTCGGTTTCATCCTCGGAGCAAAGTCAAAGCCAAAGTCGAGGTCCGAGCCAGCAACGAACCAACGAACGCACTTCATTTGAATTTCATAATTTCTTTGTTAGCTCCAATTTATGGTCACGGTTTGCTGGGCAATTTATGGTCATAAGCATCGAGAGCGTTTACAAAACCGAAAGCAAAACCCGGCAGACGTTGCTGGTCCCCGGACCGGGGCTGGGACTCCTCTGCTCTTCCCACCAGCAGAGTAAACGGAGACTGCAGCTCCGAAACAGTTGGCGACAAAAAACAAAAGGTTTTACTAAATTGACGATAACGATTGAAAAATGCATACGATGCCTGCATATGCCCCTTTCCCAAGCCAATGCTCTTCACTTGGCTCTGCTTAATCTTGCATTGATTTTCCCCGTCCGCCTCCTACTCCCTGGAAATTATAATAAATATCAAATGAAAGCGCCCAATCCCACAAGAAGAAGAAGCTGGCGAGGAGTGGAGCGGAGT
Source organism: Drosophila ironensis (assembly GCA_021223825.1). Classification (NCBI taxonomy): domain Eukaryota; kingdom Metazoa; phylum Arthropoda; class Insecta; order Diptera; family Drosophilidae; genus Drosophila; species Drosophila ironensis. The sequence continues at coordinate 476,857 of JAJJHQ010002270.1, forward strand.
GGTTTGGAATCTGCTCCTAAGCGGCGACCTCTCCCCACTTAATTTGTTTGCTGAGTTATGGCAGCTTTTCGGGCCGATCGGAGGCCCCGGAATTCATGAGCTGATTGAGACGTTTTGTAGGAAGTGGCTAATGGAGTTATCACGTTTCGGGAAATTGGGTTAAGCGAACTAGAGACAAGAGCGAGATAATTCGGCGG
>JAJJHQ010002270.1:477419-487824 GCA_021223825.1 Drosophila ironensis
AAAGTACGTTTCAAGAACTTTCACAACATTCCACAATGTAATAATTTAAATAATCACAATCAGATAACCCAGAGATGGTTGTCGTTTACAAGATAATCGAATAAATCAACAAAATAGTTATAATTATGAGACAGCGGCTGGAGACTTTCACTTGGCAGCCGCCTAATCTCATTATGGCCTGATAAATCTAGCATAGTTTTAAGGCCGCTTTCAACAAGCTGGCCGGCGATCATCGCGCCATAAATAACACCTTTGGTGGTGCTGAGCCGTGAATATTCCACAAAAATATTCAGCTGGCGCCTTTGGTGCCGTCGTGGCCATTTGAGTGTCCATGTCCGCTGGCATCTAAGTGGAACAACCATTTAACTGTCTGCGGGAGACTGCCAAAGAACAGGGCCCAAGACACGCCTCTGATTAGAAATAAGCGCACCTGTCGCAGCTTTTGATCGTGCTACCAATATACCACCACTGTCTGTCTGGCAGTCTGAAACAAAATAACACAGACGAGGAACAACACAGCGAGGTGTATATTTTCACAACTCTTGACATGAGTGGGGATGTGGCCATGGACACGGACACCGGACATGGAAATGGAAATGGACATGTCTGTGGCCAGGGACCTTGGCCATGGTCCGAGAGCCAACTCAGCCCGAGCCCGGACCCGGCCCGTTGGCCATTATCAACGCCGCCGTTGATTTGCGTTTAGTGGAGCGGCGGCCAAGTCCCTCGCTTAATCAAACATGGATATGGAGAGCCAGAAAGAAATCCCTTCTGGGCTTCAGCAAGGCGAACCAAACCATTTCGGTCCCATTCCGGCATATTTTCTAAACAACTCGGTGCATAAATCATCGGTCCGACTCTCGGGGAACCTCCTCCAAACCGACAGCCACCAGCTGGCCATCTCCTGCCCCTGTTTCCTGTCCCCTCCAGTCCCTGTTCCCTGATCCGCATCCTGGCCCTCCTGCCCAGATATTTTGCGTGCCGAGTGCAGTCGCAACTAATGAATTTATGATGAGATTTTGCCCGGTAGCTCCAGCTCCAGCTCCAGTCAGCCTGGCAGCCTGGCAGCCTGCAACTCCGAGATGCAATTGAAATGGAAGTCACCAAAAATTCTCCCAGTCCGAAGCCTACTGCTCTGCGTTGATTTAGGGGGAGCTCTGGGAGCCTGGCATTCTCGGTTCTGGGCGGCGGGAAGTGCAACTGGACCCGAAACGGGCGTTGACCGTTATCGTGGTGGCATCTTTATGGGGCCCAGACATGCTGGCATCAAAAATTCTATTACGTGGCTGCATTTTGAATAAAATACGGGAACGTCGAAACGCTGAAACACAACACTTTCAGCTGCGGTTTTGGCCGTCAGGAAAGGAAGGAAGAACGCAGTGGCATGACCGGCACACTGGTTGAAAGTTTTACATTAAACCGAGACAATATGGTTAAAAATTAGAGGGGTACCCTAAAGAATAATTCCTGAAATTTCAGCATAGGTTATTCCCATTGAAAACCCTATTTTCTGGGACACTTTTCTGGAGACTTTGGCTTCACTGTCCTCTAAAAAGCAGTCGCAAAACCGCAGACGGAAGAGGGGTTTCGCTCTGAGGCTGCGAATATGCGACTCTGTGTGACTCTGCTGCTGCCCCGACTCGGTTCCTGTCGCCATAATTCAAAAAACAGCAACATTCGCACGTAAAATGTAAGCGAAACCATTCGAGTGCAGAGTCGCCAAGCCAGTGCCAGAGGTTGAGCTTGAGGGGAGGCCGAGGCCGAGGCAGAGACAGAGGCAGGGCCAGAGCTGAGCTGGGCAAACAAACGACCTGGAGTTGAGCCTCAGACTGAACCTGGACAAAGGGCAGCCGCAGCAGCAGCAGCAGCGGCAGCAGAAGCAGCCACATCAGCAGACCGGGCATGAGAGGGTTAAACGAACATCGCACGCATAACCAGGAAATCCTTTGGGACCTTGGAACCGGGCAGACATTTGGACAATGCCAGCGAGACCTTCATTGCCCACCGATCCTGCACGGGGCCAAAAAATAGGTCACTCTTCATTGGTAATTAAAGGAATTAGGTATTTCCCAGAGTTGACTAAAAAGGGATTTTATGTATCCAATTGAATTTATATACCCCCGCGATATTTGAATTTTGCGAATGATTTAGAAATTTCTCAAAGTGTTCTCCAGGATTCCAGGTCCTGGCCGAATGTTTGCATTTTGTTTTGTTTTTCGGCATTTTTTCCCAGCCGCTGCGGAGGTGGAGGGCAAATAATTGAAAGGAACAGGGACCAGTGGCAGTTGGTCATTCAAGTGCCGCACTGCCGATTACATTTCAAGTAGTTTGACCCTCCCCAGTCCTGGTGGCACAATCATGCATGGGGTTAAATTGCATAGACAAAATTCGTAAGCTCTACGGTTTTGTTTACATTTCATTTGCGAATCTGATTGCATGTCCGGCGGGATGGAGGACTCTCCAACCGAAGGGCAGCTCTTTAAAGAACCTTTAAGGGAATCTCTCTCCATTTGGCTGCTTCTGCCCGAAAAGCGGATCCTCCTCGGGGGTGACCCACATCGGCGACAGCAATCGCCGTCCCTGCCATGACAAGCTTAATGAAGTTTTTAGCAGGGCTTTTAGCGGCTCACTGCCAGCGAAAAATTATAAAAAATCTTTTTCAAGACATCCAAAAAATGTGCCGCCGTGCGGTTGTTGCCTCATGTGGTGCATTTCGGCTTAATTTGTTCGCAGAAAGCAACAAAAACCCGGGCGGACAAATATGAAATATGGAATATTTGTTAATGAAGTCATTTGCGGCTTAGCTGCTGCCCGCATCGCCTCCACAACCACATCCACATCCACAGCAGCACCCACGAACAGGTAACATCCGAATCCGAATACGAATCTGAAACGCGGAGAAATATAAATTCAGCCCCGATGATTTACGAAAATCGGCTTGCGGCGGCCACGGCTCCTACACACTGGACAAAGGCATACACCCGAATTGTTATAATGTGAAAATGGATTAAAATTGAAGCTGGTTCCGGCGGCCACTCGGCCCACATCCAATGGCCAGCCCGCCGAGGGCTTAAGTTCTTAAACTCTGTTAATACGCTCAAAGACAATAAAAGTGCGTTATCGTGCCGCTGGATGGATGGTTGGATGGTTGCCCAAAGCCCGCGACGCCCACGCACTGCAAACTGAAAACTGATATTCGAGTTGAAGTGGAGCGGCGGCGGAGAAACCCGCGCCCGACAGATTCCAGTTCGTCTTGGGCCAATAAATTACAAGTTTAAACAATTAATTTCCGTCTAACTTGGGGAGGCTGGGGCGGCGCGCAGGGAACCGGAAGCCCAGACGACAAAATTCAGCCCACGCCGCAGAGACAGAGACTTTCCCCCAGGTATTGGGTGCCACTAATTAAGTGTAAATAACTTGTAAATCGTTGGTTAATTAATAAATCTTGTTAATCGGCTTTTTCTGTATTGTTGGGAGATTTCCTGCTGGGGGCGCTTGACCTTTGACCTCGCGCGGAGAAGGGGTGTTTGCCGAGATAACCATCGGCTTTCGGTTCTCAAGTTTCCCGTCCTCCGGACTCGCAGTTCTCGGCTTTGCTGGTTGGCTGCTTGGCTGCTTGGCTGCTTTCGGTCTCCTGACCATTTTTGGCCAGCACACACACTCTCCTTGTTTCTAATCAAATGCAGTTGCTCCCGAAAAATTCAATCAACATATTTCAGCAGCACTAACGAATTTACAAAATAGGCAACCCAAAGGATGCGCCGCCGCCGCTGCCGCTGCCGCTGCCGCCTCGGACAACGTGGCCCAAAGATGATGATGCAGTCCCCTCCGCCGCCGCTCCCACTTGGTTGCCCAGCTCGTCTGCATACGCTGATTTTGTTCATTTTTGGAGCATCTACAGAGGCAAATCCGCTGACCAGTTGACCACCAACTGCTCACTGATGGCTCGCAGCCAAGCCAGAGGCAGGCAACACACTCGGATGCTGCTGATGCTGCTGTTCGTCTGCCAGTCTCGTGCAATTTGTAAACATTTCCATATTTGGCGCTTACGCTTTTGCCGGTAAATTTTCTACCTTTCCTTTTTTCTGCCCGCTTTTCTGTGCTGCGCAGCTTCCTGGTGGAAAAGTTTACTGATTAGAAGCTGAAGTTTCCCCTGAAGTCTGACCCCGGAGACAGGGACTTGTGGGAAAGTGACGGCTATGGGACTGACAGAAGCGTCTTTGAAATTCAGATGCACAGAAACAAAGGAAATTCTGTGAGCGATATCGTAATACACTGTGTTTTGAAATAGGAGTTAAGAGGCCGCTACAACATAGTATTTCAGAATAATTATGCATAATATGGTCATATAATATATTTTCATATTTAAAAGAAATTATGCGCCTAAAAAGGCAACCAATTTAATTAAAATTTATGTGAAAATATGCTTCTGTTGTTTCAGCCGCCAAGGCGACGATTGTCTGGGGTTTCTCGCCATTTCAGTATCTTTTTGTCGGACGAGACGACATTAGCCAACCGGAGCGGAGCAGGGCGGGCTCGTTAGCAGACCATGGGCCATTTAACTATCCGGGGCACCCTAGGAACCCTGGGAGGGACACTGGAACACTGGGACGACCAAGAACAGAGCAGAGCAGCGCAGCGCAGCACAGAAAGCGAAGGCGAAATAAAATACACGCATTTTACATGCTCGTAAACGTGTGTTACATATGCATAGGACCGAGGCAGTCGCACCGGGAGGGCTGCTCGAATCCGGGGGAAAAATATATAACATCAACTACTTTATGCATAAAATTCAGCAAGATTGCGAAGCTACCCCATGGCGAGCTAATGTTGTAAATTATAAATATGACACCTACTCCTAGTTGGCGAGAGTGAGCTCCACCAAATGCCGTGGGCAGGCCTGGGCTCCGTCTGCTGCTTCGGCTCGAACGAGAAGCCTTTGGGCAAATTTATATCCCGGCCCTCTCAGTGACAGGAAGGGAAATGTCCTGGGCCAACGCAAGGCAACCCGGTGTCTCCTGGCCCTGGGTCTCTGGGAGCCAACTTAATTGGTTGCCAAGCAGCGGGAAATCGCCGCCGGAACGCGGTTAATTAACCAAATGCACTTCCAGTTTCAAATCGGAATCACAGTTGCGGAATTGCCATTTGTAACGCGGCCTCTTGAATTTGGGTTTTGTCTAATTTTTCCGCCAAAAAATACCTTTAGCCTGGCCAGGAATTTCCACGCAAGTGAGATAGGCATTTGGGGTTGTCTTGAGTGGCAAGTTTGGTCTAAGCCAAGCTAATGACATTGGTCAGCAAGCACAGATAAATATATTATCTATAATATAAATTTACCCAACAATAATATATCATCGCAGTCTATGGAAATAGTAGAAATAGTAGAATTTTCGTAAAACTCGTCCTAGAACAACCTTTTGTAGTCCAGTGTTTGCAAGGGATCTGAGAGCAAGCTGCCGCCAAAGCTTCTGGCCAACAACTGGGTACGCATGCGCCTTGGCCTAAAGCCGAATGCTGTTGGCCCAAAAGCATTGTTTGTCTGTTTGTTGGCGGTAGTGGAATGTAACGGTGTTTTATGGTAAGTTGCTCGATCGCTCCTTGGATGCGTGTGCGCCGTGTGTGCGGATCGGGGCTCGTTTGAGTTTGTTTTCGGTAGCGCAAAACAAAGGCCAATTTCCAATTTCCAAGTAGATTTAATCACGCGCTAGCTGCCAGCCGGCAACAATGGGTTAAGATCGCCCGACTGTTGTAAGTGGCAAACGCAAACGCATTAGAAAGAAGCGCAGCAGCAGCAGCAGCAGCGGCAGCAGCAGCAATAGCGGCAGCGATGAAAAAATCGAACATTGCAAACTGCATTCTCTGCGGCATTTCATTTTTCCGCTCCGGCTCTTTCCAATGAAAAATAATAATAATTGACAGGCTGGCTGGCGCAGGGGCAATGTGGGAATTTGGATTATTAACGAATTGTTTGCTGCCAGGCAACATCGAACAGCAAACAGCAAACATTGAACATTGAGCGTCCAGGCGGCAGGCAGCATTCAAGGTATTTTGCAAGCAGACGCATAAAATTTATGCCCTAGCCTAGAGAGGAAGCCCCAGGCTTTGGCCCGAAGATCCTGGCGAATGCTTCGATCACGTACGCGACGCAATTAAATGACAATTCTTTAGCTACTTGCCAATTGGCATGCGCTGCCCCAGTGCTTCCCAGATTCGAGATCCGCGATCCAAGGGATTCGATGCAGGGATATACACTGCAAATCCAAAATATCGCATGAAAAGATGTCCCGAACTTCAACCTGAAAGTTTACTTCAACAAAATCTCTAAAATTTATTTAGACAAGGTATTTTTATATAAGAAATTAATGAAAATGAATTAAAAATCTCTTTTTTTCTGCCTTCCCCATCCGGGAAAAGTAAGGCATAAGAATGATGCCAGCTATTTAGCGCATCCAGCAGATACAGTAGCCGCTCCGCCGCGGTCCAGGCAATTAAATCTTTGCAGTTGTTTCAGTTTTGCCTCCGAGATTCCGCGACTGCCTCTGATTAAGGGCTTGTTGGCCATAGATTGTGAACCCACAGAACACAGCGCTCCAATCCCGGCCGGTTCGGCATTTCTATGGCTTTCGGATAGCCGCCGCCCGTTGTCGCCAATTGAATTGGCAGTGCCTGTGGTTGCGGCGAAGGAGTTGTAGCGCTCTAGAGCTGTGGAGCTGTAGCCCGTGGCCCCGGGATATACAAACACAAAGAAATTGTCAACAACAGCGAGCAGAACAACAGCTTTTGGCATATTTGAGCTGCCTGTTTCTGTGCGACTGCGTGATCACAATGGAAGCGCGAATGTTCGGGGAGAATCGGATCCCAGCTGGGAATTATAGCCAAATAGGGCGCTCGAATTGGAGGCCGCCTTTCTGTTCGGCGGATAACAAATCAAACTGATTCATATCGGCGGGAGCCTGCAACATTGTCAATTAAACAAGCGAAACTCGGAAACATTCGGCACACAATTTGTAATTGAAACTTATCTCAGCGGCGGGAATGCGTTAAGTGCAGCGGAATGCGAGTTCCCCAAAAACCGGAGTTCATTTAAAGCCCCAATCCCCAGGTCCAGGTCCAGGTCTGCGGCGAGTCATTTGGGCCCAATCCCAGTGCCAATCTCGGGCCGATCCGAGCCAACTCCTTCTGCTTCCAGCGGCGTTTGCTTAACGGTTTTAAGTGGCAATCACTGGCACCAAGCGGCGCATTGATAACGTTAAGAAGGCCCCCGAAAAAGGAGGCAAAACCAGAAGGCGGCCAGAAAGCCAAGAAAGCCGAAAAATCAGCGAAGATCAGCAAACAAACCGCAAGAGCCCAAATGCAGGCAAACTCCCAAGAACCACTCCAGAGCCGGCAATTACCAAATTCCGAAAAATGAAGAAATTTTCAAATAAACGAAGCCAAAAGCTGGCAATACACAAAAGTGAGAACTCAACTGGCAGAACTCGCAACTTTTTCCGAGATTTGCACTCAGCGAAAAGCAGTTTGTTTCATATTTTCATACGGTCTTCACACATTGTAATTTTAAATAAATGTTTACAAAGCTATAGACAAGCCTTCAACCTTACCTATTACCATAACTTTACTTTGCAGGCCAACACTTATTCTTTGTGGCAAGTGTAACCTGCTGCGCTGTGTTGTGTGGGACCCGCGAAGCAGACTCTCACACTGGGATTGGGATATGGAAAGGAACCCCAGAGCAGGCCCAAAACTGAGGCCAGCAATTACAGTCAAGTGAATAAACGAAACCAAACTGAACCCAAAGCCTGGCCTCCCCCGCCCGGCTCCTCGCCTTTTACTTAGCCTTCTTTTCGCTGGAATTCATCATCATGCGAATTATCCAGACCCGGCAAAAGGGTTTTTTTCGGCAATAGGTTTGGTGGCCCTCGTTCGGGCCGAATACCTTCTGGTCTGGTCAAATACGGCCATGGCAATTTAGTTGTCATAGCAGTGGAAGAATTATCGCTTGTGGCGGGCGGTCCACCAAAAATTTTGTTGTCAACTGGCCAATTGGTCGTCGGTTGGTCGGTTGGGAGTGCAACCCGGCGGGGAGGGAGCTGGAGATGGCCGGGAGGAGGAGGAACTGGAGCCGAGAGTTTGCAAAACTCCCAGACACGCAGGCAAGGTCGGACCAAGTGAGTTTATTATAAAGCAGCGCCCCAGGAAGGAAGTGTATTTTCCAGGTATCCGACGTTCAGGTGTGAGCACTTAACAATTTCTTTTAAATTTTGAATAGTATTAGCATATTCCTTGGCCTGTTCATCTAAGTTTGCATCCAGCAAGTTGGAAATATGAGTAGTCAAGCAATTTTCTGATGGCATTTGCTTTATTATATCAAAAAAACTTTATCCTTTAAAACCATTTGGTTTGAGAGTATACCATTTAGCTGGATCTATTTAAAATATACAGATCATTTGATTTATCATTAGTACTGTAGATCAATTATCTAGTGAATCTATTGAATTTATCTAGTTAATCAATTTTCTGATGCCATATCCAAAAACTAAAAACTAAAAACTAAAAACTAAAAAACTAAATACATATTTTGGGAAATTTTTGGGGTATACAGAATGTATGAATGTCTATTTTATATATACAGATTACTGGATTCAGCATTATGAGAACACTTGGATAAAGCTTTCTAAAATTATATATTCACCCTTTGAAGTTGCTAAAAAGTAACTTAAGGTTTCCCTAGAAAAAACCTCCAGCTGAAGAGCATTCCCGCTTCGTCATATCCCTCATCACCCGATTGAGAACCCCTTCATTTTTGGCAACTCTTTGGCAAGTTTGGCGGATGTGTGCAACCCCCTTAACAAATCCCGTCCGCATGCTGACTGTGTGCCGTGTGTTTAAGTAATTTGCCACAAAAGAAATGGCAGGCCGTGGAGGGCGGTGGCGGCGGCGGCGGCCGTAGGTGTTGTTATTGGTCCCGCCAGCTTTCACAAATGATTATGTTTGATGTGAAGTTAATTTGTGGTCTTTGCATTGCGAATCGCAATCGCAGTCGCCCATCGAATTTGGGGCGACAGAAGTGCGAATCCAGCGACGCATTAGAGCCGCCCGGACCCAGGCCCGGGTCCGGGACGGATGGTCCGCTGAGTGGCCCTAAATAGCCGTTATACTGGATTATTGCGCCATATTTCATTAAGCGAGTTCGGCGGGAACAGGGGGCCCCTCCTTCGGCCAGGACCACTCTCCGACTTGGGGCTCTGCAAGCTGTCGGGCCGGGATGGCATAATCTCTATAGGCCACATTTATTTCCATGGGTCACTGATAGTGCGGCTATCAAAACACGGGAACACTTTTAAAATCGCAATGAAAAGCGGCAAATGGGATGCACGCGCTAATAAAATGCCGATATTTTATGGCCCGCGGAGGGTCGAGGGGCTGGCGGGCGGCAAGTGTGAATCTGCATACGAGAATGCAGATTCCCCGCGAAGGTGGAGCGGTTCCAGAATCCGCCAGGCACTGTCCGAAAATGCATATCCCCAAGAATCGGTTAAAAACTTTACCAATTTTTAAATACCCAAAGTTATAAAGAATTTATTTACATTCTTTACATTTAATTTTGCCAGTTAACTAACCCGGAAACCCACTTAGATTTTTCCAGTGCAAGACTTTAGTCTGCCGGTTTTTTTCGGCGCCAGTCGAGACTTCAGGCTGTGCCCACACATCCACATGAGGGAGAACCATCGACTTTGTCCGGCAATGGACCTCCGAAAATGAATTGCAAGTCATTGGGAGTCGGGCCATATCCAGAACACACGTCACTCTGTCTAGGATAAAGCCGGGATGGTACAGGATGCACTGCGCCCGCTTAAGTGCACATTACTCGCATCATTTGTAATGCTAATCAAAGCCTGCGACTGCCCCGCGTCTGGCTCTGGCTCTAGCTCTGTCCTGGACTCCAGTCCTGGCCGGAGTTGCAGTATCTTGAGTTGTGCGCCAAGTTAACCTACATATAATGCAGATCCAGATCCAGGCGGACCAACAACCCGCCCAGCTTGACAAATCTGCAACGCCCACGCTGATTAACAATCGCAGTCGCAACAAACAACTGATAATGAGCGATTGATTCTACAAATGTGACTCCACGCGGACCCAGGCCAGGCGGACCCGCGGAGCTGTTGGCCCCGAGTCGAAGGAGTGCATTCAAGTGCTCCACTTGGTGGGTGCATTCAATTAGGGCTGGACACTCAAAAGGTGGGCAGCACTTTAAAGCGCAGTCACTGATTTCTGAAGTGTGCCCGTTTTGTTATTGTTCGTTAGAGGGAAATAATTTGTTACCTATAGTAGTGCTGATTATGGAATATAATTACAAAGTTATTTTACTGTAAAGTTGAGGAATCTTACCGATTTTTGATGTTTC
>JAJJHQ010002270.1:489734-569213 GCA_021223825.1 Drosophila ironensis
GGGAAGCGTTTCTTTAATAGAACACTAACAGAACTGAATTACCTCATATTTAATTGGGTCAACAACTTAATTTTAACACACCCCCATATACATCGAACTCTCCCTTTCCGATGCCTTGCCCATGCCTTGGAATCAATTTAGTAAATCAAACAAATTCTCCGCCGGCGAGCTGGCCACCTAGGGAAACCTTGTAAATATGTAGAGTGCATGTGAAGTCATAACAGCAAATGTACCGTAAAGCAAACATGTTTCAGCCAACTGCCATATAAGCCAAACGCTTTGTACAAACTCCGCCAAGAGGCAAAGAAAGCAGCCAAGGCAGCCAGGCAGACGCACAGCCGCGGGAAGCTGAACAATCGCGTCATAATCGTTTGTAGCGACTAATTTATGATCTTAATGGCGGCTAATTAACACCATTTTCCACAATTGAAAGATTTTCCATTAAATAAAGCACTTTATGGAATGGCCCAGCAGCACGCAGTGCACGGGGGTTTTTCAAGACCAAAGAAAGCAGCAGTCAACTCATCCACGACCACGTCCACGAATGCTGCTCGCTTCAGTAACCTTTCCCCCTTCGATGTGGCCAGTACAGTGAAAGAAACGAAGAGGTTATGAAGCCTTTAAAAGGTAAATATTGGACTCCTAAATGGGAGTTGCTAAGTACCTTTAAAATCTTTCTTCGAGTGCGCTTTTGTGCGGCGGAAGTTGAGCGGCAGTTCGATGCGTTTGCAGCTCAAATGGAGCAAAACACACACAAAACTTCAGCAGGAGATGTGCAAACAAAGCAGACCCCAAATGAAGGGCTACCAGCTGGAAAGGGCAACTGCCAGAGGCGTAGTTTTATAGGGGAAAACGGGGAGTGGCCGGGGGCGGGCAAATTGACAGCCCTGCAAATCGACTAAAGTCACTGGCGATTCTCAACGCATGAATGGCAAACCGAAGTCCAAATAGAATTAGGAATATTTTAAACAAGGAATACCAAATGCCCTAAAGGTTATAGATGTACAAACAAAATGGCAAAGAATATAACTAATTTGTACTAGCTAAAATATTTTTTTATACATATCCCTCTTACGGATATTACCCTCAAAAAAGAGTATTCCCCGACAGGGCAGTCGGCTTAGAGAACTCTGAGTTTGGCCTGCTGTTGTCGCCGCCCGTTTGGCTGGCATTGCATTGGCCCTGGCCTGGCCAGAACTGGGAATACGATTGGGGAATGGGAATTCGAAATGGGAATCGTACTGAGAACTGAGAACTGAGGACTGGGAAACGGGTGTCCAATCGCTTGTGACGAACGCGATGCGATCCGATCTCCGAGGCGGCGGCAAAGTCACAGGCCGGCGGCCCAGGGCCCAAGACCTCAAGTCCGAGGATCGGCAGCGGCAGCGGCAACGGAGTCACAGTCACAGCTGACAACTCACTGAACGCGCAATGATTAATCGCACAATTGTGCGCCAATGGGCCTGGATACAGATACATGGCAGCGATAGAATGGAAGAGTGCCCTTTTTCTGCTAGTTTTCGTTTTTAATTGCGATCAAAAGTGTTGCCGGAAGCCATTTACAAAAGCTGTCACCAGGCTGTGCGGCCGCTTTTATCGGAATCAATCAAGGGGGCCGCTCTACGGCCCGAAGACTTTACGCTCTGATTGAAATGCATTAACCGCTCGATCGCGGCCCACGCAGCTCGAGCAGTGGCGGTGGTGATAGTAGTGGTGGTGGTGGTGCTGGTGGTGCTGGTGGTGGCGTGTAATTGAATTAAAGACCCAAAACAGCGGCCTGATTAAAATTCCGTCGCATCTGGTTGGCTTATAGAGGAGCGGAATGCGAGGCATGTCCAAAATGTGGCCACGATCGGCTGTGTGGCACCTGCAGCCCGGCCACGATCTGGCGGATCAGGCCGCGCTTATCAGCCGCATTGCAATCTATGTAATGCGCTCCCAATTGTCGGGGCAAAAAAAAAGAAGAAACCGAGGCAGGGGCCGCGGCCGGGGCCGGGACTGATCTACGATCAGCAATCGACCGTGGATAGCCCGATCGATCGATCGATCGGTCCCATCGATCTAACCTTAAACGAAGCCAGTCAGGCAAAGAAAGTGATGGGACAAAAAAGAGCTGCGACGACGACGGCGACTGTAAAATGTTGCTCAACAAGGACGCAACATGCCAGGCAACATTCTAGCCTCGTTCCTCGAAGAAGATTCCTCCGATCGTCTGGCCGATCGCCGGCGGTGACATCTTGTCAACTCAAAAATCATGATCAACAAAATGTTCACAGAGTTTCGATGTAGCCGTTGCCGTGGCCGATGGCCACGTCCCTCGATCGAAAACATTTCTATTGGCAGGCGACAGCAGGACAGCAGGCCAGCCGGAGGACAACGCAGACATCCACCGGAGCGGGCAGCCGGGCCTCCAGACGAGATCATCTTTATCGATCGCTACAAACAGGCAGCGGCAGATATTGACAGCCGCCCGGTAGGTTCACACATAAGTGAGGCATCATTCGAGACGTCATTGGAAGCGATTAAAAGGCGCACACACTTTTTAAGGAGCCCCTGTCACTTGGTGGTCCGCCGGTCACCGCAAATCGTCGCAGATCACACGCGAACTCCGACTCCGACTCGAACTCGAACTGGAACGCGACCGCGATCACCCGAAACGAAATGGTTCACCTGTCAGCGGAATTAATCTCGGATTTTGGGGTAGGTCGTCGTTCCCATGCTCTCCGGCGATCAATAAAAGCCATTAAAGAAGCCAGTAGCCATTTGGCAGAAGAAGGGTTTTCCTGGAAAATAAAGTAGTTACCTAAATGGCTCTCATAAAAGAAACCATATAAATAAAGGGCTTGCAGTTGAATAAATTAAGAGAATGGCGTACAAATAAGTTTCCTCAAAAGCTGATGTTTTTTATTCAAGGCAGCACAAGTCTGTAAATAGCGTTCATACATTTTAACAATCAACTTCCTAGACTTTTCTAATTAATTCCTGCTTTGCTGGCCATTTAATTGTTTTCAAAAGCCCCCAGAAGTTGCAACTTAGCCACAAATAAAGTAATAAATAGCCCCGATAAATGCGCTTCCTAAAATCGTTAAAGGAATAATAAAAACAGTAAAGTGGTTACCGTTTAATTTTAAAAGCGTATCACATAAAACGCCACAAGCCGGCCACCTGAGCCACTCAGCGCCATCCCAATCCCGGCTTCGTTTTCAAGTCGATCTGATCCGCTCCGATCCAAGGCAATCCGATGGCAATCCCACCATGCTGTGCTCTTCAACGGTTATAAACCAGCTGGCAGGCTAGTTACCGATTTATTGATTTTAATTGCAACCCGAGACGTTTATTTGCGGTAAGAATGCGCCAAAAGGCCCCGAAACTGCGAACGCGAGCGCGGGCTGGTAAATGCCAAAGCCAGAGCCATGACAGTGCCCGGGCCATAGTTTTGGACAAGTTGAAAACAAATACAAATGGCCTGGGTTCCGGGAGCCGGGTGCCGGGAGCCGGGACTCTGGGATCCTATCCCATGACTTTGGGGTCCCCACCGAGCGTGGGGCATATCATGACATTTTATTGTGTTGTCAGGCGGAAAAGTGCTTATTACGCATGCGCAACGGCGTCCAGCGAGCTGCTTATAATTGTGGGGTGCCACATCGACAACGTGGAGGATTGCAGTTGCTGTTCGCCGTTTTCTGTTTGCTGTTTTCAGTTTTCAGCTTTTAGCTGAAGTTGCAGTTGCAGTTGCAGATGCAGTCTCTCAGTCTCTGCTGCGTTTGAGTTGAAGCGCAGCTCTGGCCGCAGACGAAGCCAGTTTGGTTGTCGTTGTTGTTTACGCCGGCGATTGTTTTACAAATTAATATTATTTTATGATATCGCGTTTGTTTTGCTAATTGTTGCATGTGTGGCGTAGATTGCATTTACAAGCCGCCGCCAGCGCTGGCTCCGAGAGCAGGAGGAACCCGTCCGGTAGCCGGGGCCGGTGCATTTTGACAGTTTTACGAGCTCGGCCAGCGCTGAAATGAATACCTGCTAGGAGCTCTGAGTTCCCGAGGAGCTGTGGCACTGGCAAAGATGGCACCGTGTGAGTTGTGGCCATGTCCGCGGCTAGGAATGCGGCAAGCCACCCAAACATAGGAAGCCTTTAATGAATGTTTAGCCAGGGCATCGTAAATTGCAGCGGCCGGAGTATCGGAAACGAATCTTGCACACCCTACGGTGGCCTTTCGGATATGCCACTTCCTGTTGGTAATAACTAAAAAGTATCTTCAGAGTTGGGGCTTTAGTTAGGCAGTTCTGTTTTAACACAAAACCCCTTTCGGACGTTTCAACAGCTGGTGTTTGCTTGTTAATTACCGGCCATTGTAAAATCAGAAATCAGACCCTTTCGGGTCAATTCGACCCCCATAAGTCAGGCGTAAATTGCTGATAAAACCCTGGCCGCACTCCTCTCCACAATCCATTCACAATTCACCCATTTCATTGGCAGCTCTGGACCGATAAGGTGCCACACTTTGTTTTGCTTTAATTGTCAAACGCTGGCCGTTTATCTTGCGCAGCAACAACGTGCCCGTTGCCTCGGCAGACAGCTTGGCTCGATGGAGGAGCAGGGTCCCAGACCGGGCCACAAGTCCCACACCAACCTCCTTCGGCCTGCGTCCGAGTTTCAGATGGCCCGGTCCCTGGTCTGTCCTTTGCCGAACTGTCAACTGTCAGTCAGTCATTCAGTCAGTCAGTTGGGCCGCTTCATTCTATGGAACATCAATAAGTGCACAGCAGGAAAATACTACTAAATAAGGAATAACTACTAATAGCTACTAGTCTCTGGATCGGTTTAAAAATTCATTATATTTCTATTTGATAATGAGTTAACGATTTTGTTAAACCTTAAGGGTTACCCTGAAGGTATAGAAATTAAGGGTTTATAACGAATTAACATGGGTAATTCCAATTTTTACCTACCTTTGACATCATTTTCATAATTAAATACAAAATATATTGCATAAAATATCTTAATTTCATAAGCTTTGCCACATCCTAACTAAGATATCATTAGAAAGACAATTCAACAATTCAAGTTAGAAGCTAAAAACTTTAAACAAAAGCAGATTGGATGTCCTCTGAGTTTTACCCCTTCCAATTACCCGAAAAACAAAATTCTTTGTTCCCAGAAATCAAGAGCAAGTGTATCGAATATCTCAAGGTGAATAATATGAAGTTTTCCCGCAGTGTAGGCTGCATGGGCCACTCTGTGTTGCCCTTTTCTCTTTGCCGAGCTGAGCTGTGTTCTCGGTGTTTGCAGCATGTTGCTCGGCCTGCTGATAACTGATATTTGACAACTTTTGATCCACTGACATTGACGACGGCAGGCGGCCCTGAGTCTGGTCCGAGGACGTGAATGTGAACGTCGCCGTGAACATTTAAGAAATTGGACAGCTGCTCCGGAAAATGGCCAGGGCCCTGCCCTCGTCTATGCAAAAGAGTTTTGGTGCGTCGTATTTCTTGTGCGCTGTTTGTTTTGCAGCGACAGGAAACGTTTAGTTGATAACTCAAATGGGTCGGTGTCGGGCTCAAAGCACCTTCCCATATCCATATCCTTCCCGTCGATTTGAACGCGATTCTCATATCTGCAAGCGATTTCCCTTGTACGCAGTCTCGACTCTTCCCGAACGGAATTTACCGTGAAACATTTCAATAAACCCAGATCGCCGCATGATCATTTCAGTAACAAGCTCTCGCCAAAGGAAGCCACAAAAAATACAGCTAACTGGGCCCAGAATGCGAGGCAGGAATCGCCTTCCGGTAATGGTTATGACCGGCAAGCCGCCCCGTAATGCGAGTGGAAAAAACACTTTATTGAAATGAGCCCCCCGATCGAATTGTGGTCTAAATGAACTCGTTTTCAATGGCTCCCAGAGCTGGGCTGCCCAGGCAAAGTGCAATTTCACTGGGGTTGCTGCTGCGGCCGCATCAGCTTTCAAAAGCCACCGCTACCGTCCATCAATTTATGAGGTGGTCAAGATTGTGCCAAAAAGCGAAGGCCAATGGAAAAATCTGCGATTGGGCGTAATTACCAGGCAAGTAGCAGCCCAGATGAGAGCCACTTGACTGCCATTTAGGTTGATGAATATGAATTTTGTGGCAGGTTTTACGGGCATTCGGAAATGTGATTAGCAACGCAGCTGGGGTTAATTTCGAGAAGCCGCACCATTTCCAAGTAGTGGTTCGAAAGTTTTCTAATTACCCAGCCCCAGTCTCAGTCTCAGGCCGGGCCGCGGCGCACATGTTAATTGCTCCCGAAGAGTCAACCTAATTATTAATAAGCGCCAACGTGGATGTCATTGTCAGAGGCCTCAAAAGACTCCAGTGAGCCCCATCCCCTATCCCCCATCCCCCGCCCGACTGCCGACGGCTGTCATCATTTTAATGCCAACTCGTTATTTTATTTATCATCAACATCATACCGAGCTCCGACGCTGACAAGTTGCCAGTAGCCCAGTAGCACAGGAGAGCCGCAGCCGCAGAGCTGCAACTTCAACATGCCACATAGGCACCGATGGCGGTTGGTAGGGAATAGGGAGCGCTGCGCTGGCTACGGCGCAGATAAAAGCCTTTCCATGTCGCTTCAAATTTAAGTTTTCAATTAAAAAAGACATAAAATGTACAAGTATGAGTAGCTGTCGGTGCCCGAGTATCTATGTGCGAGAGTATCTGAGAGTGACGTAGCTGCTGCTGCTGCTGCTGCGTCTGAACGGCGACTCCATCAAGCGAATAACAAATATTGTAAAGTAGTTTGACTTTGACAGAGACGTCATAACTGCTCAAGTATCCGACAGAGGTTAAGTGGGAGATGAAAAGTGGGAGGAGAGTGCTCTGCTGCTGCCCATAAACTGGGGAAAATCCTCTTCTAATTGCGGGAATTCTTGTGGCTACAGAGTGAGAATAAGTCAGGGTTTTCCCAGCAATATTTTTCTTACAAGATTAACTTTTTTGTTGGTCCAAATTGAATCCTAAAGCTTTTTGTTTTAGTGCAAACAAAAGCCCCACATTCCTTACTCCCCAGAATGACTCAAATTGTAACACTTTCCTAAAATGATTCCATCATTCCCGTCCCAAATTAAAGTTGAGACTGGCTCTTTTACGATTATTTCCCGCCGAAACTAATGCGATCAATTTAAATGCAAGAAAAGTCCGCTCGCGTTTACGAAAGTTCCCAGAATGCGGAGCATTTATCAACTTTTATGGCTCTATTTGTTTGGCGCGTTGATGGTGACGGCCGGCCCCTCCGTTCGCTTGATATGCAAATAACTGAATTTTGGTTTTTCAACACATATTTTTGAAAACTTAATGGACGCGCGCTTTTCACACAAAATTAATGCAAACTGGACACCATTGAAACGGTCGTTATGGCGGTCGGCCGCCCCCCTTCGCCGCCTTTTTTGTGGCCAAAAAATTGTTAACTTGTGCCCATTGTGCGGGTCGGGCATTGGGAAAGCGTGGCTGGCACTTCTATGGTCATGGCTATGACTGCCACTACGACTATGACTATGACTATGGCCTTTATTGTTAGCCAATGTTAAGCAGAATGGAACGGGAACGGGAACTGCGAAGCGGGCCCCCGGCCGTCTTTTGAGCTAAAAAGATAAAGACAATTATTATCGCCATTATCGCCAGCATCTGTTCTTATTGCGCGGCCCGGCGGTGGCCACTGGCCAGTGCCACTTCCTACGTTTGAAAATGATATGCTGGCAGCGGAGCCGCACTCTGTTTGCCGCATACAAATTGGCAATAACCATCAATTGACGGCCGAAAGCGCTTCTCGGTCGAAAGGTGTTGTTTTGGCCGGTGTGTTTGCATTAGAATGAGCTATGCCAGGTCGCCAAGCGGCGCAGGAATGGGAATGCCGATTACAGCTCGCAGAGCGAGCTTTCTTCTTATTGTGGCATTGTTTCAGATACTTTTCATACTCTAGATACTAGAGTCTATAGAGTAAGGGTAGATGACGGCATTTTAGTAGGATTATATGAACTGTTTATAGAAATAATAATAGGCAAACTATCTGCTAGTTTTCCAAGGCAATGTTACAACTTAATTCAAGACAGAACTAATGCGAAATTGCCACCTATTTCAATTGACATATACACACCAAATCCTAAAGATAGAGTATCCCATACTCGTGGCAGTTTCATCCAGAATTCGGCCGCCCAATCTCTTTAGAAGATCGTGTAGCGATCGGCGGCCATAATTGTATTTTCGGCATTCGATTCCGGCCAACAAATGCAACTGCGAATGCGAATTCGATTGCAGCATCATCCGCAGTTCGGACAAATGGCACTCTCGCAACACAACACAGAATCCGCATCTCGGCATCAGCTGGAAAATGGCTGGTAGCCGGGTCCATTGTTTTGGGTCGAGAATGCAGGGAACATTTGTTGCCGGCTGCCAGCGGCTTCTGTTGCCGCTTTTATTGAATGTGTAGCATTCCGGCTAGCGCATAATTGCCGGCACTGGTATGATAATTTTCGTGGCCTCACATCGCATCGCATCGAATCGCTTTGGATGCGATGGGATTGTATCGGCTGTGATTGGATCGGATTGCACCGCATAAATGCCGCAGAATGTTAAGCGAAGTGTTTAAAATCTCTGCATAGGCATCTGCATGGACAGCACGAGCAGGCACACAGCCACAAAGCCACACAGCCAGGATACGTGGAGGATGTGCCATTAATTAGAGGCTGTGGCTGAGTTTGGCGCCTGTGGCCAGGGGATATTTACCAAAATAGACAATTCATCAATTCTGCGCCCTGCTGTCAACCCCCCCGAAACCATTCAAACTGTCAGCTGCATTTGAGACGGGGACCCTACCAAGTGTCTCCCAGAGTCCCCGGAGCACCTACAACCCCCCGCCAGTTGGGCACTGGTCTAGGCCCTCGATAATTGCACTGTCACTTGGCTGAAGACATGGCAATTTGTGGCCATAAAAGCGCGCAAATTTGTTATGAGTTCAGCGTCTCCCCTTGGCAGGTGCACGCAGAGAAAAACTAAAGATTCACATCCAAATTTGCTTCTGAAAACGTTTTAAATTTACCCTAACAGTTGAATCTATAAAGTGATAATGGTATCCCGCAGATAAACTTATTTTTTAGGGATTTATCTATAGAAGACCCTTCGCTCTTAGCTGTTTTGCTGACTGCATCTGTCGCCGTCTTTATTGGGCCGTTGATGAAATGGAAATGCAAAGTACTCAGGGACCCAGACCTAGAAGAGCCAGTCGTCGCAGTTCGCATTGAAATCCATTTAATCGAGCCATCATTCTCGTTGGCTGCCATCGCCGGCCCGTTGTTGATTTATGAAATATTTTGCACAGCGCTCGCAAATGAAAATCCATTGCCCATCGTCCGATTTCATGGAGCCGGGCACGCGTTCCACATCCAAGGATCCCCGTGTCCCCGTATCCGAGTATCTCGGTATCTCCGGTGAATGAGAAGCGAGTATCTTTGGTTTATGGATGAGTTGAGAGCCCTCCGCCGAATGGTCTGCCGGTCGGCCGGCCGGCTGCCAAGCTCTCCAAGCTCGTTCACTGCTAAGCAGCTAAGAGGCGTTGCACATAATTTGCTTTGATCTGTTTCGCATTTGGCCAGCTGTCAACCGAAAGTTCGGAGGATCCGGAGGGGCCTGGGATCTGGGATCTGGGATCTGCACAACTTGATGGCTGACAATGGGAGCAACAACTCCGATTCAGATGCGGATTCAAATTCAGCGCATTCTGGGGATTGGATTGGGATTGTGGAGGGCCTGCTGTTTAGGCGTAGGTTTTAAATGCCAATTGGACAGATTTTTTGCAATCAACTTGCATGTCCACATTAATTTGTTGTAATAACAAATTGAAAGTGCTCGCAATATTTTATGGGAACTGCCGCGCGAGGAAATGAAGATTTATATTTAGAATTACCATAAAACCTTCGAGATACCTTGAAATTAATGGTAATTCGTGGTGACTTTTCAAAAATTCGCTTCTAATAGTGTTGCCCTTCTTTAGTACTTAAGATCAATGATAAAGTCTAAAACAAACACTCTTAGGAAATATGAAAGCGCGTCACGTTTCGGTTTTTTAGGGTTTTGTGTCTGGCCCTCCGCCCAAAAATAATGATTTTTAAGTGCAGCGCGCTCCGTCTTGATGGAAATATGTTAAGAAAACAAAAACAGATCTCGAGCCGCGGATGTGTAACAAATTGAGGTTGAGGCACCAAGCCCTCGATTGTCTCATTATCAGTGTGATAAGGCCATCCGTCCTTAGCCCGACCGTGGTAGCCGGGCTTTTGGATTTGATTCACTTTGCTTCACTTCTGAGATCGCACAGCTGTCAGTGGGGGAATACTTCGAATGCACTTGAGACATTTCTCTTGAACTTCAACGCCTGCCAGGCCGCTGTCAAAATATTTCAATGGGTTCTCTTGGCTTTACCCGGGATTTTTTCCCCCGGTTTCGTGTTTTTATGGGCCCCAGATCGATCTCAGTCGCGTTGTGCGGTCTTTTGATGAGATCTCAATATGACGGCTGTCCAGGCCCGCCTGCGTGTGTTGTGTTCCGTTGCGGGTTTTTGTTTGTTTGTTTGGATTGTTAGACAAATTAAATCTGTTATTTTCAGTTGCGGCCAGATGGGCTGCGGGGCTGGCTTCTAAGTAAGTGAAACTTGTTCTAAACAGACCTTCCCAATTTGCCACAGAGCTGCAGTCGCTGTTGTCGTCGCAGCCACATTCCCATGTCGCGTTCTGTAACCACAGATGATCGGATTGGATTGGATCGGAATAGGGATCGAGCCGGGAACCCTGGGACCGGCCGGGGAGATCGGATGATCGCCGGGTACTCTCTCGCATTTTCCTGTTGTATTTATAAGGTTTCTGTCATTTCTGTTAAGGATTGAGTTATTTGCTTGCCGGTGCCGGCCCGACTGCCTTTGGGGATTTCTGTCCCAGTGTTCGCATGCAGAAAATGCGGTTGTTTGTTATGGTAAGGCGATACTTTTTGCCATCGATCGGGTCGATAAAGATTGTCGCAAGATTGTTTTGCGACTACACAAAATGCACAAATATTTGAATAAATCATAGATGGCATCGCTGAAACGAAACAAGCTGGAAAGTCTTTTGGTAAGGGAAATCCCATTAAGATAATTAGGAGTCACAGATTGAAAACGGTCTTTATATGTTGCACATTCCACCTGGCGTGGTTTTGCCTTGCACTTCAATTATTTTGCACTCCATCGTAATCGAGAACTGTCGGGAAAATTGGCCAGGCAATTGCATTTTCTTGCCATCTCTCAGTGGCATTAATTTTACACAGATGACAGGCCCTTTGTTTGCATGCGATTCAAGTTGGCAAGCCATTAACGTTGGTCCTCGAGAGCCTTTCCCACAGCAATCAAAACTAATTTAATTCTGATAAATGACAGCTGCAGTCGACAATATTATTATTACAGAACCTTGCCAAAAGCCAATAGAGCGAAGCGGGGGGACAAACAATAAAATTGCAATTAAAGCAGCAGCAATAAATATTTGATTGCTGTTATTATTTACCAATAACAACGACAGTTCAGTTGTCTAGTTTGCCTGGCAAACCCTTGAACACACAACACACACAGAGTGCACACACAAATTCCTAAAGATGCATGGCAATGGGAAATTGTGTGCCGGCAAATTGATAAAATAGCAATAAAGTTAATTTTACATGGACGACCCGGCTCGAAATCGATATCTAAATCTGAATTTGCTTTTATTGACAGTGTCTTATCATAACTAAAATCATGTGCATGCAAACAAGGGACGCCGGCGACGCTCGCCCAGAACGAGGCAAACATGAAAATTCAATAAGCATAAGACTTTCGAATTTACGATGAAATTAACAATAATATTGCAGTTGCTGAGGGCGCAACACGAAAGCTGCCAGCTGATGGGGGGATGCTTCTCTGCCCCCCACCGAGAGGAGGTGTCCATGGACGGCGGACACACGCTCGTGTGGGCTATTTTACGGAGGAAAAGTGTGCCTCTGAGCTGGTAAAGAAGTTTAAATTACCTTTAACATATAGAGTATATACAATTGCAGCTATAAATCAAGTACCAATAAGCTTGCAGGCATTTATGGGCATCTTATAGACATAATCCCCTGACCTTAGTCCGTATTTTATGACCGCCCTCAATTTGGTTAGAATTTGTTTTAATTAATCTTTTACTCTATCAGTGCTGCCCTCATTAAAGCTCTGATTAGAGCATTTATTGTTCACCTAGCCGAAACACAGGCCTCTGGGCTGCCTGCCTTCCTTATGGTTTAATGCATTTATTTAATAAATTCATAGAGAAGTCTGCACAACGCCCAAGGGGCACTGGCGACTGGGCGTCACGCACACAGAAAGTGGCACTTGAATGGCTTTGTCCATCCATTGAAGATGCCACCAGCAACCGGAGCAGGGACCAACGACCAGCGCATCGATTGTAAACAATTTTACGAGCTCGCTTGCAATAATCTACGCAATTTTATTGACACTCGGCTCTTTGTGGTAATTCATGCGTTTATCTCGCCGCGGGACATCAAGTTAGTTGCTGACAAATCGAGGGAGGAGGCAGGCAGTCAGTCCGTCCGTCCCCTAGACTCTGCCAGAAGAAGAAATGGGCAATGGGCAATGGGCTTGGGGTGACCCTTGGACAAAGCAGCAGCTTTCTCTGGCAGCGATAAGGCGGCGACCCACTTGTCGCGGGGAATGCGCTTCAGGTTGTCCCATTTTGGTCAGGAAAGGTCTCTCTCCATCTTCGGCTGATTGTCACCTAGCGGTTGACTAAATGAACTGCTAGATGGGATTGGGATTGAGATTGAGATTGGGCTTGGGATTGGAATTGGGATTCGAATTCGTATTCGGATTGGCTGGCAGCTGGTGTCGCCTGTCTCCGGTAGCTGTCTGGCCGGGCTTATCTGTATCTGCGGCCCGACTATAGTATCTGGCGATGGCATCTGTGTGCTACTTAACTGAGCCACTAAGCCCCCCCCAACCGCCGCATCGAGGTTTATGCCAGAGTCCGCTGGTCTCGTAAAACAGACCAAGTCCGATTTTCCCGGCCGCTGTCCCTTGCCGCGCGGCTCGTTTATAACTTTTAATCGCTTGTCATAAACTGCAATCGTATTAATTTCCCGGACCGTCTGACATGCAATTATATGTAAATAAATATTTATTTAAATGCTCACATATTTATGGCTATCACGGTTGCAGGTCAGCTGTTTTATTTTTTTCGTTTTAAATCCATTTGGATTTTAAATAAGCAAGGCAATTACCTCCCGGTAGGGACCGGTTCTCCTGTATTCTCTATAACATACCTTCTGGATTCCATTCTGATTTGAATATTGATTTATAATATTAAGTTGTTGCAGTTCTACTTCTCTATAAACGACGATCGATAGAAAATGTTTCCAAGAGAATTCCCAGGTGTAACACTCTATTGCAGGAGTTTCATTGATCAAGATACGATAAAAAAACCAAAAATTCAAACATACTACCAAACTTTGCATCGACTTTTTGCATGGCACGGCCTAAATTCTTTCATCAGAATTTCATTCTTGAGTTGATCTAGATTTAAATCTTAAAGATCGGTTGTAAATAAGCTGATCTTAGGACCAAAATCCTCTGAATAAGTAATTTTCTGAGATACCTTGAGTAATTTTAACTCTAATCTTGAAGATTCTAAAAATATTTACCCCGAAAACCAAGTTCAGATTCTTCATTTGAAATACCTAGCTTGTACCATGTAGCTTGGTAATCGGAATAGCTTCTTGTGTGACTGGGAATCTTTGGGAAACTCCCTCATTAAACTCCCTTTCTCCAATCAGCTTTCAAAAAAGCAATCCAAGAGTCTATTAACCGATAGAAACATTCACTAGAGAAGACAAAAAACGAAAAACAAAGCCAAACATTCATAAAATCTTTATCGATTTTGTACGCAAACGCACACACACCGGCGATTTCAAATTAAACAGCATAATTATTAACCTTTAACATTTTCACGCTTGAGTGTTGTGGGAAACGGAGAAAAAATGTAAATAAAATATTTCGAAAATGAGCCATCCCGAGTGGGTAAAGGGTTTTTTTCCGTATGCTTGGGGATATTATTTATGGGTGTCTATTTGTCAGCTGCGGATGCGGATGCGCAGGCAGCCGTGACTAATCAGGCCGCGTTCGCAGGCCACAGTTTACAGTCCGCAGCCGCGTTCCCGGTTACGGAAAGTTTTGCCGGTTGCTAATTGCCGTGAAGGCGCCGCCACCAAAGGGGGCAGCACCCCCCTCGTAGCCCCCGGCCCATCCACGAGCCATGCAAATTGCGGCAACAAGTGCAAGAAATCCCGGCATTGTCCTCGCTCACTCACAAAGCTCTGGGCCAAGCGATTCCAGCTTAATTATCATAGCGCATTCGGACACTGGCCAATGCACTGCAAGGAAGTTTGGCAACAAGAAAGTTTGGATTAATACAAAATTGTTGAGCTTTTTCTAGGAATTTTCCTGCGTGCAGGCTGTTGGATTAGCAGCCTCCCGATTTCTATATATGTACAACCAATCAGCAGCTGCAAGGCGCCCAAATGAGCAGCCGGAGCAGAGTCAGTGCCTCATGTGTCACCCGGAGGCTGGCTGCAACGTGTTGCGCTAATTTTATATGCAAATTATGGCAAAAGCGCGACTTGTATGCTAATTTGGCTCCTCTTGTTCGACGCCTCCCTGCGCCTCTGACTTTAGCACTCCCTTATTTTAATGATCCTCCAGTCAACTGCGGCCTCGCAAATATTTGGGGAATGCGGCGTTCCGTTGGCTTCCAGCGAACTGTTTGCGTTTTTATCTCTCGCCCAAAAGTGTGAAATTTTGACGCAACGTCAAGCCAATTTCTCGCTTCACTTTGCCCCGATATGTGGATCAGTCTTGGGGCTCAGACTTTGGGCTGGGACCTGGGAGCTGGGAGCCGGGAACTGCAAACAGCCAACTGGGGAGCACTCCTTTCACCGCAACGCGGCCGTTAATGATTTTTATACCCGGTTCTTGCAAAGAACAAGGGTATATTGAATTCAGACGAATGTATGTAACAGGGAGAAGCATGCTTTCCCTATAAAGTACATACAAATTATGTTCTTGATCAGCATCAACAGCCGAGTCGATCTAGACATGTCCGCTTTGGATTTGCCTTGATTTTAAAGACTTTAAGAGATAGAAATAAAAAATAATTAAATATAAAAAATTGTGTGATAGCAGTTGAGCAGAAGTTTGTTTTAAAAATTGGTTACCATGCCCCGCACCACCGCAAACCGCGAAATTCTGTGGCGTCTACAATTTTAACTCTAGTGGCACTGAATTTGGTTAATATATTAGTAGATTCAATATCTATCTGTGTTGTGAAAATCAGCCGGTTACGCCCTCTTCCGCCCGCGAAAATGACAATAATGTGTTGCGCCCACAAGCTTCTCCATAGAAATATGCCGTGCACTTCTCATTGGCAATGTTTGGCCAGGTTCTGGAAACTGGGAACCGGGTATTTATAGTCGAGACACTCGTTCTTACTTCTTCGAATATATAGCATGCTGGGCCGCGTTTTAACACGCTCATACTTAGCTCCGAAGCTCGATTTGCTGGCGTGGTTTTTGCATTTTAACACTTGGCAGCCTGTCAGGGCTTCTCAGATATGCGGGTATGCTCCTTGTAAACTTTTTGGACTGTGTCTTAATTAGATGTGCCAGCCGACAAGCTGGAATGATAAGCCGTATGCATTTTTTGGGGATTGTTCTCAGGGATATACCACACAGTTCAACGGCGAACTGGGTCGTGTTTTGTTTTGGCCTGGCAGGCAAAAAGTTTTGTGCAATCGGCCCCGAAAAACCAAAAACAATTTACGAAAATTTATAGAAAACGCCAAAACGCAAATCAAGTGTTACTAAATTGTGAATAATGACTCCATCGCCGGCCATTGCTGGTGGTGGGGCTGCCACAGAGACCCGACTCCAATACAAAGTCTAACGAATCTAATCAAAAGATAAACTCACGCGCATCGACGGGGAAACCCTCCTAACGAGAATTTTAAAGTTTCAATCAAAAATTCGTTACACTTTGCATGCGAGCGGTGGGGCCGGGAGTTGGAAATACCAGCTCGTGCAGCTAATAAGCTGCGGCTTACAGAAATGCGGCAATAATCATCATTTATTTTCGGGTTCTTTCCCTCTCTCTATGTACGAGTATCTGCCAGGTCCACAGAGTATCTTTCAGATATTTTTTATC
This sequence comes from Drosophila ironensis, assembly GCA_021223825.1. Lineage (NCBI taxonomy): Eukaryota > Metazoa > Arthropoda > Insecta > Diptera > Drosophilidae > Drosophila > Drosophila ironensis. The sequence goes on from JAJJHQ010002270.1 coordinate 506,014, forward strand.
TCTATTTTGTTTTGGATTTTTGTGTTGTTTCGCTGTGGCCGCAAACATGAAATTATGATTTTTATTGAAGAATTCGCACAGCGGGCGGTGTAATTAATCAGCGGTCGATGGAATGGGCAGCGTGAAACGGGCGAGGTCGAGTGTCAGCAGAGGCGGCAACAAGCAAGCTTCCCTCACACCCCTTCCGCCCCATCTCTCCCACTCTCCTGCTTCCTACCTCATCAAGACGGTGGCTGTTGCATGCCCCGGGGTCAGCCACGTTGCGTATGAGTAATTTCTGTCTGCCCGTGCCCGCTGCTGCGTCCCGCTGCGAAAGTGAGTTTAACGGTAGTTGCCGCCGCCGCCGCCAAACAATTCCAATTCCATCGCCAAACACCAGCGCTGTTTGATTTAAATTGCTGCCTTTGTGGGCCAGCGGCTGCCGCTCCTCGGCCACACACAACAGTCCACGCAGAAGTGGTCTATTTCTAATAGGAAACAAGCAGTGATGGCTACGGGCCAGGGTCTTGCCTACCAAAATACCCGGTACAAAATTCTTAACAGCATTACCCTTAGTGCAGTCCCTTAAGCCCCCTAAATTTCTTTAAATTATTCGGACTAACATGGTTTTAAAAATTTCCATAAAATTATATCTAAAATATTAGTCTAAATATTACAATATATTACAACAGAGCTTAAACAAGACACCCTTTCTAATAAGAAACAAGTAGTAACGGCTGCGGCCGAAACTACAAATACCCGGTACACAGTTCATTAAGCATAAGAAAATATTTAACATCATAATATTTGAGTATACTAAGACATACCTTCCTTAAACTATCATGACTTTTATGGACTGTCATGTCTAAAAAGTATCTAAATATCTAAGGTAATTTAAATATTACAATGGATTAAAACAACCCTTTAACAATGCACTCTTCTATAGAAAATTTCGAGCTAATGCATCTTATTAATGAACCCTAGGTTCTGTGTTCTCTAAAATATTTTATATCTTACATTTAACTTGTAGAATTCTCAAGAAAACGCTGTCACATTGAAATAAGGTGTTTTGTGTGCTCTTGACTTGTAACTTTGAAACAGATAATTCCATATTTCGTTCCACTTGTTGGTGAAAGTGTCAGTTTATGTAAATTCCCGGCTTGCAGGTGCTTTCATATTCGTCGATAATTTGCAACTTTTGCAACTGCAGCTCGCTCCCGTTTCATAGCATACCCTCGTGCGGCTGCTGGCCCAAAGTTGATCCCATTCTGTCCCCCAACCTGGCCCAATCAAAGTTTGGCAAGGTTTTGGCTGTTTTGGCTTTTCTGGCCCGCTTGTTAGCCCCCGCCCAAGCTGGGTCCGGGCCACTTAAGCCGAACCTAAATTACGCCAAAATCGATTGCAATTGCGTTGATTATCGCTGTCCAAGCCGTTGCCGAATTTATCGGCCGCAAATGCATTTCACGCGAATTTATGTACTTTATGCCCCCCCAAAACACTCGTATGTACTCGCATCCAAAGTATATAGTTGGTAGCCTGGGATGCTGGGATCGGCGGGGCAGCAGCCAGAGGTGGTGGCTATTTTGGCCACCGGTTTTAAGCGACGGCAACAGCCGGCGCTCTTTTTCGGACTTGCAGCTTATCGTGGCAATTACAACCAGAGATTTATATGGGCCAAGAGCGGGGCCAGGGGTTGGGGCACGGTGGCTTGGTAGCTTGGTGGCTTGGTGGCTTGGTGGCTCGGTGGCTCAGCAAAACCACAGGCAAACACCCGCACGGAGTTCAAACGAACGCAGCCGGCAGCCAAAAACGATCCAACTAATCGCCAAGTGTTTCCCCTCGATGGCGGGCCACAAAATGTCGAATTAAATGGATTTTTATTGAAATCAAGTTGCTGGGTCCGGGGGCACTGCCACAGTGGCAGCGGCTGGGGCGGCAAACGGCCGCTGATTGGATCTTAAAGGATCTAATTGGTCGCCGCGAAGTCGAGACAAGGCTAAATCACCGAACCGCGGTGGTCGTGAGGGGTCAATTGGACCGGCCTGATCTACGACAATTGCAATTGGTCTTGCGACCAAGAATTCTGCGGCTAGAACCGACCCGGCTGAGATATGATCGCCGGGCCTCATAAAGAGTTCCAAACGGTCAAACTCCACGGCGATTGGCAGATAATCATTTAAAGTGTATTGAGTAATTGAACCGAAAAGCCCCAAATTAAATGTGAACAACTTGAATGATTGCTATCTGAGTAGATTTTTCATTAAAACGTTTCGATTGCATGCGAAAAGTGCAGCTGCAAAACGCAAATGGAAAATAGCTGACTTATCAATAAATTTTATTGAAAGGTTACTATTTGAACATCAATTTAGTCTGCAAGCTTTTCGTTCAGTGTCGCCGCCGACTCGGATTTCCTTGGCCATTCCAAGAAGCCGAAAAACACCCAAGGGCTCCCGGGATCGGCGAATAGAGTCATAAGCATATTAGACGGCATCGTTTGCCACATGAAGTTATTCACGGCCAAGTGCATTACTAATTGGCAGCAGATTTTTATCTAATCCAGCGCCATGAATTACAATTTCAACTAATTACAGTGGGTACTGTGTGAGGAGTGGAACTTAGCAGGTGAAGGATGCACGGTGTCCATGTGGGCAGGAGGGCTGCAGCGGATCGCAGCCACAGCATCTAGAATGCAGCGGTGTCTTCTCGAGTGGCGGCACTCAATGATTTATTGGTTTGTAATTTCCATTCGAGCCCACGAGCTGAACACCAATGAGCCAAAGCTGCAGAGCTCCAGCGCTCCAGCGGTCCAGCGCTGATCTGCTCCGGTTCGCTTGTTCCTAGACATGAACATGCGACAGGAAAGGCAAACACGGACGGACAGAGCTGGTGGTGGTGGTGGTGGTGCTGGTACTGGTGCCCGCCAGCGGTTTCCAAACTGGGCCTAAAAACGATGATGGCCAAGAAGTACTATACGAGCCTCTCGCAGGCAAGCTCGCCAGCGGTTGACATCGGAGCAGCGTCAACTAATGAAGATGCGCGATGCATCATGCGCTTCCTCCACGCCTGCAGTGGTGCAGGGTGGTGCCGGGTGGTGCCAGGTGGGGCAGGGAGTGTGTGCGCGCAGTGCAGTCCAGTCAAAGCCCAGAAGCAATTTTCGTAATCAGAGAAATTCATAAAAATTAAAAGAGTCATTTGCATGTTGTTACTGGTCGGACCCGAGAAGCGGCAGCCAAACAGGTACAGTAAATACTCGCAAATCAATGGGTAACTCATGGAACCTCAGACAAGAGGTCCATCATTAACCATAAAGAAGTTGGAGGTCCTAGAAAAACTTCTCATGCCACACTTGCACTCAAATTGCACAGTTTAATCGACAGTTTCATAGCTTGAAGATTCTTGAGCTAAAAACCTCATCAAATTGCAATTCAGCAAGCAATTTTCAAGCATAATATTTGCAATTACCATAGCGGATTATTAATCATTCTCATTTAGGGACCGCTCACTGTATCCCGACAAGTTAAACGCAAGAAGGATTTGCCAGCGCCACGGCCATAGTCTTGGCCTCTCCTCAACCGCTCGACTGGTTTGCGCCAAGAGCTCTCGGCATTTGGGTGTAAAATAAAGGAATGACTAATTTTTCAACGTTTCGACGAATGATAAATGTGGCATGTGGCGAGCCCGAGAGCAATCATGTTGCACTGTCACTTGGGGCGCGCACACACATGCCCGATGCTCACGCAGGCACTTGCAATCACAATCGCAATCCCAGAACACGTCTCCAAAGCTCTGGAATTGTTGCAACGTCATAATTATCCGTCCAGTGCCACAGCCAGAGCCACCAGCCACAGCCACAGCCACCGCAACCGCCACCCCAACTCCGACGGCAATCTCCAAGCTCATCCACATACTCGACGTCGTCCTGGGCCCTGAGCATGAGTAACGACTGTGCCGGTAAATGGGCAAACAACGACACCGAGCGGAAAATCCCAGCGAAATGACCTTTATGTAAAATGCTAATTTGCATCGACTCAAATAAATCATACCCGCTGATTGACAAACAAATTCACACATAAATTTTCCCCTAATTATAGTTGCTTCAAGCTTGATTGATTGATGGTGTCTGGCTGTCGCTTCAAACGTAGGCAAATTAGTAAAGATTATTAAAACAAAACCCGACTTGGCCTTGAAAAAGAATCGTACAAAAATGTGCTGTAAAATTATCATATTTTGACGAGGAGCCAAGATTTTTCGGAGTGCATTTATGTATCCTAGAAGTGCATTGCAAAACTCATCAAGCGACTAACTGAAAATTTACATTTTACGAGAGTGACGATCATCCCTGCCCGCCAGTGGTTCGAGTCATTAAGCCAGTGCTTTCGGATCAGCTGAATGTTGTCAAGGAGATTTAGGACCTCGCCGTTGTGAGTTATGCCACGAAGGACAACACACGCATCCGCGGTGGTCCCGGCAACTTCAAGTGCCAAGTAACTGAGGAATGCCCTTAAGGAATCATTTTATAGTCATCATCGGAAGTTGTGCCCGGCGAACGAGTTGCGGCGGCAAACTAGTTTGCAGCATTTAATGAAGTCATTAAAGCCAGCGCGTGTGGCGCGATCTCAAATTACTTCGCATAACCGAAAATTACTTACAAAGGCCTGGGAGCGGGCTAGCCCTTGACTAGGACGCGCCCAGAAGAGCTTAAAATAAACCCAGCCAGGGGTCGCAGGCGCAGGAGCAGCACCAGCAGCGGCAGCGGCAGCAACAGCCACAACCTGCAACTTACAGCAAAGGGGCAACTAATGGAGCTGGAAACTGGACGCTGTCTGGAGCTGGGAACTCAGAACGGAGCTGGGAACTGGGAACTGGGAACCCGGCCCCTGGAACTGCGAGTGAGCGACTGTCAAACCGGTAGACAGGGGCCACAAGAACAGAGGAACAACAACCTTCAGAGCCGACCGCATCCGCGAACTAATGGACTGTGCAAAAATGAGTGACGCAGCATCGGACGAACCCTGCACTGCGATGTCTTGTCCTCAAGTTTATTAATGGTTTCAGGAAAATATATTCCAAGCTTCAATGGGTTTCTGTAAATGGATGTCCAACTAAACATAATCAAATGATTATAAAATGGAATGCGATTATACAAGGACTACAACTTGCCTACATATATCTTGAAAACTTCAATGCAAACATTACAATCTATGATATAACATATTAATAAGAGCGGAAACTACTATATGTATGCTTATCACTCTCTTTTGGATTGTTTTAATGAATCAGGACAGCCCGAAAAGCTTTAATTTCTTTCAAGTGTAAAGCAACCGCAAAACCGGCATTGAGGACGCTGAATCCTGTGGCGAACAGCTGCCCTGGTAGATGGCGCGTCTTTATACGCAATGGCCATATTTAGATAAGGTAACGACAAAATTTCTACAATATAAATGCTAAGCCCGCGCCCAGCCAGCTCCTTTCATAAGAATGATGTAAAACGCATCGGGAATGGAATGGAATGGAGCTTGGGGCAGGAGCTTGGAGCTGGAGCTGTAGATGGAGAAGGAGTGCAGAGTGGAGTGTAGTGGAGTGCAGTGAAGTGAAATGATATGAAGTGAGGAGCGGGCACGATGAGAGTTAAATTCGTGTTGAAATAAATTAATTGCGCTAACTTGCAACTCATGCGGCACCCGGTACCCGGCACCCGGCACCCGGCACCCGGCACCCGGCTCCGGGCTGCTCCTCCAACTCCTGGCAGCTCCTCCGACGCTGGTTGACTAGGCCAAGGCATTTGCAACTTGAATTTGTCGTCGGAACTGGGGGAGATTGGCGCTGAATCTCGCGGTGAATCTTGCGGTGGCTCTTTTGGTGGAAGCTCGCCTGCAGCATCATGAGTGCCATCGATCAAAGTCTGCATGCAGTTTGAGTTTTTGGTTTTAAAAGCGAGAGAGAGATGCGGTTTCTTGGCCGCTTCGCCTCGAGTCAAATGTCCACAAATTAATTTTCTTTATTAAATTTCAGCATGAAAAATGACGCGAAAAACGCTTCCGCATGCGCACCAACAAAAATCCCAGACTCAGGTGTCGGCTACCGCAAGATGCTCGGACAAACCACACAAAAATGTACGAGTACATGTAAGAAAACAACTTTAATTTGGCCAAGACAATGTGCCGTTTGCAGAGACTCTGCGCGGTAGCCTGAGCGTTTAATTGATGGGAAAAGCTTAGAAACAAGTGGCACCTGAGTGAATTCTTCATTTCGCGTTGATTAATTCCTTGGCCATCTTAACGGGTTGTCCAGCGCCCGGCGGACTATTGATGAGCTGCATTATGTGCCACAGAACGTGTGCACCAGCCTGGGGGGGGCTGAACCCATTGATCTCGCCCAAACAAGTTGGAGATCGCTTGGCCGATCGGCAAGAATTGCTACCAATTTGGCTTAGGCTTGGCTAATTAACAGAACCAATTACCAAGCTCTGCCTAAGCTCGGCACAATGGGAACTAAGCCCGGCAAACACAAAACCAAATGAGTGAATACTTACTTATCATACCCAATGAAGATATTAGAGGCAAAAAGGTCAAGTCATTTCCACACAGGCCGTACAATTAGGCCGAGTTCAATTCAATTGAAGGAAGGCCAGGAGGGACTCTGCCCCGCAAAGGAATTGGAAATAATAAGGCGTAACTAAATGGGCGCTTTAGTCTATAATCATGACACAATTTCCGCCGGAGCCGGGGCCGGAGCCGGGTGCCCACTCTACCTACTCGTGCTCGTGTTTCCCGCCCGCGTTTGTCAGGAAGTGCCCGCTTCCAGTCCCGGTCGGTCTCGTTCTCAGACGCTGCCGACAGACAACATGACTTCTTCGATGAGTTGGCAGAAAAGCGAACTACTTACATGTGGAGCATTGAATTCCGCGTCACAGTTGAGAGTTCAACATGAAGGCAGGCGACCGGGCCTCTGTAAGTAGCAGCCTAAATGAAGGCGATGATGATTTGTAATAAATTGAATATTAACCAGCATTTGTTCGGGCACCGTCTCCGGCTCTCACCAAGGCCCTGGCAATTTGCCAGCCCTATCCGAACTGAAGGAACACGGTGAAAAAAACAAGGTGACTTACTTCCAAGAGACATAAGATATTCAAAGGGTTACCTCATAGGTGCTTCCATCAAAGAGGGCATACAATATCCCACATTTAGTAATGCAATCAAAGGATCCAACTCAGAAAAAGATTCCCTTACTTTCTCTGTGCAGAAGGGTGAAAATATTATGGTAATTCGTATGCAGGAACCCCAACGTCTGTCCGTCGCGAGTGTCACTCATTTGCACTCATTTTCTGGCCCGGCCAGATATGACAGGTGCACCACCGCGCCACCAGTGCCCCCTTTATGTGGCATGGCACTCCTAGGCCTATAATTAAGATACCAAAGTGGTGTAATGCGCACATTGTTTCGGTGGCTGGAGCGGCACAAAAAGGGTATATCCATATAGGAAGTCCCCGCTCGCCTGTATAATTTGTGAACAATTACGCTTTGTAATAGCATTTAATGACTTCATTTTCATTTTCCGAAATAGCGGCGTCTGGCATTCCATTTGCGATCTTATCGCGCCTGGTTTGTACCCAAACTACGAGCGTACTGCCTATGGAAAGCTTTTCCAAGTTACGTGGGAAAAGAGAAATTGTGGGGCCCTCAAAATAGACCGCGATTCCTAATGCGGATCAAGGACAGTGAGTCGTGTTAAGTGCCAAATAACTTGGTGCAAATCGGCGGGCCTGGTTGCAAAACAAATTTGTAGTGCAAATTGCAAAAAGCTTTTAGCATTATCAGAGTGGTAATCTGATCCGATTATCAATGGCAGTGCACACATTAGCGGCCGAGCGGACGGCCTAGACCAACTTGTCGGATCAGCTTTAGCGCATGGGCCCGGCCCTAATCCCGGCCGATGTCATTAAAAATATTTAAAGCCAATCCGAACTGGATATGGAGCTGAAAACGAAACTGGTACCGGTACCGGTACTGGTACTGCAACTGGGACACGGATCGGGATTGAGCCGGGATGCTCGTTCGTCCGCATGCGATCCGAGCCATAATCGTAAACATCACTTTGCATAATAAAAATGCTCCATCAATTTGTGCACTATCTAAAGTGATATTAATTAAAAGATCATTTATATCGGTGTGCATAAAATAGCAAAATGTTCACATCCCGCTGACGGACTGGGACTGCGACTGCGACAGCGACAGCGACTGCATTTGGGACTGCGACTGGGACTCATCAATGCCAAATGGAATCAGGCCGGGGCCCCAGCAGCAGTTCGTGCAGCTCGGAAAGAAGTTGTCGCTCGGCGCGTTGATATTTATTGATACTGACAATGAACCTCTTCCTCCGCTCTCGAGGATGACAAGTTATGCAAATCGCGGAGACACCAAGATCAAAATAAACTTTACGCATGCAGATGGCTCTCCTTCAGGTGAGTGGGCAGAACGCACGACAATGACGACGTCGCCGACGACAACATCACCGGCAGCATCAGCAACAACTCACTGGTCTCTGGACAAGGTCATCCTCCTCGCCGTCCTGTCGGGGGGCTGGGCACTTGCAATTCCTCAAACTAAGTGACTCAGGCAGATGACCGGTGAGGACCAAGAGGAGCGACTCTGTCCGAAACGAGTGCAAAAGTGAAAGATTGATGGCGAAATTACTTTAAATGTTTGCGATGCCATGTGAAGGTGGAGCAGTCAACAGGAGCGCATCGCGGTTGCCCAGGGGCTACATAAATTCTCATAATTCTTAAGAAATCAGTAGAGAGTTTATATATTTAATCATAGTATTTTGATAATAACTTGCTGGAAAAATAAGGGATATACAACAAGTATTTTGGTTAGGCATGTAACTACCTATATGATGTACTTTCGCTTGAATAAAATACCTATAAGACTTCTCAGGATTCAGTTTCCCACCGAATCCCACCCTGCGGCCACCTTGACTCATCCATGACAGTGCAAACCCTAAAACGTAAACAAGGCAGGCCAAGTCTTAGACAAACGTCCTGGTCTGTTGATCAATCTGCGCGACGCCTACCCGAAAAGCGAAGAGGAATCCTCTTCGGCCGGCCAAGACATCTCCAGCTTGCGGCTTCCAGTTGCAGTGGCAGCCTCAACTCCAACTTTAGCTCCGTCTCCAGCTCCAGCTCCTGCTCCATCTCCTGCTCCATCTCCAGCTCCAATGTCTCGTCGACTGGCGACAGGCGACAAACCTGTCTGCCGGAGAAGAGTTCTTTGGGAGTCGATGCTTGGCCACTTGCCTACATTGTAGGCCGACTTTGGCAGCGGCTTTGACTTTGGTTTTGGCCGTGGCTTTGGCTTTGGCCATCAACTTGTCGCTGTTCATGGCTGAGCGATGCCGCAATGGCCTGCACTACAAAAAAAGGAAAGGATTCCCCCAACGTTTAGCGATCAATGAAAGCAATACCTTTTCCTTCGATTAGCTAGCATTTCTTCCTGTGTGGAATGGCTTTACTTTTTATAGAATCGGATAGAATGGGATAGGATGGGCTCCGGCTGGCTGGCTGCCTTCAATCAGTCGAACGCAATTCGAGTTGACAACATGTCGCAAATGCGTAAGGTTTCCCGGGATCTCCCAGGGAAACGGGGGCCGGGCATCCATGTTACAAGCTGGTACACTCTTATGATTATATAGATTATATGGCCCGCCATCCTTGGAGGCTGCCACAGCTCCTCCTGCCCCTGCTGCTCCTCCCTGGCCAGTCGACCGCGATGTAATCCACATTACTTACCCCTTTGGCCCGCCGCGACGAGTGGCTGGCGTGATTGAAAGATTGAGTGCCAGGCACAATTAAAGTGCTGCACGATGATGATGTATGTATAGCAATTGTCACAAGTCCTAATTTGGTTTGGCCAGCTTAGGCCAAATGCATCGGAACAGGTGCAAATAGGCGGCAACGAGCCAGCAAAAATGGGACATTCGATGGGGAAGCATTTGAATAAGTCACAAGTGGCAAAGGGGTCTAGAGATCGAGGTTTCCTCTTCCCCATTAGACCTCAAATTCTTCAGCATTAAACACAGTGAGAGAAAAGGCAACACTTTTCAATCATAGTTTTGAGCATATTTATCCAGCTTCTGGATCTTCCAACTACCAAATGTTGTTGGCCAAGATTGCCAAAGGCAAGATTTTCCTTGTGCAACTGGCAAAGTTTGCCAACTCATCGAGCGTGTTTATGGCTGGAAGAAACCTTCATTATTTATACGCTTATCGCGGTGATAAACTCGCTTCAACGGCATTTGCCTGCAGCTTGGATGGGCACTTCCCCTCATTTCTTGGCGAGCTTTTTTCAGCGACTTAAATCATTAAATACATCGCTTCGGCATTAGGTGGAGCGGGCAAAAAGAAAAGATTGGAGGCTCAATCAAACGCCCATTCTGCGGACCATTTGTGCACCTGTCGTCGCAGCCAAAGGCGCCTGGAAATTGCGGAAATGCGCTTCATTCTGTCCGCCCGGCCGACTGGCCGCCTGTCCGCCTGGCCGGTGGTTATTGGTAGCAACACAAAAGGCAGATTATTGACACAACAATAAAAGTGCCCAACAATCAAAATAATACAAGATTTACAACAGATGCCGATGGGAATGCAGATGGCACAAAAAAGCGCAATGAAACTGCACAATAAAATAAATAAGCGCGTAAAAGGTGAGCAGCGAAAATTTGCAGTAATTTGAGATTACGTTGGCATTATGAGCCAACTCGGAACTTGCAACTCGGACGCGCCACGAGACCTGTGAAACTGTGGCGGTGCAGCGCGGTGGTGCGGGCATAGTGAACCGTTGCCAACTTTTACTGCGGCGACAGCAGAAACTCAAAAGCACACCCAGCCAGGTCCACAAAAGCCGCAGCTGTTAATGAATGGCAATGGCTTTGTTGGTAATGAAGTGTTGGCCATAATGCCGCCAAGACGGCGATGCTGGCGATGATGGCAAAGGCAACACTCGCACGGACATCTACCAGACCCAAAGACTTTCTGAAAGAGATTGCTATGACGACTACAACGACGACGACGACATTGACACGAGGCGATAAGCCAGATAAGGAGAGTCTTGGTTAGTCAGTGGTTTTAGTTTAATTTGGCTCGCTTTTGTTTAGTTGTCGGGATTAGGTTTCCAGGGGCAATTAACCTTGGCCAAGTCAACATGCGAGGGAAAGTGCGGCTCCGAAAGGGAAATTCGGATTAGAAATGAAACAAGTTAGAACCTTGTTAATTAATAAAGTTAACTATTATTCCATTCACAATTACCGGATCAATTTTATGCAATTAGTAAGAGTTAGAGATCATCCAAGCTCAGGTTAATAGCAATTCCAGGAAAAGGCATAAATAGGCATAAATTATAAACATTTTGGTCTAATGGATAACTATGGTTGTGTCGTAAAAATATGACATAAAATGGCTTACAGCCCGGCCGGCCATAAAGCGCCTATGAAAGCCAACTGGTGGCAGGCAAATAACCTGCAAAAATCAGATTTCTTTTTTGTCGGCTAATAAAAATGAAAGAACATGTTAATGTTTTCAGCTCAGTGCGAAAGGGGCCAGCGACAAGTGGCCCAGAGTGAGCCACTGCTGTCCATTTGTTGTTAAATATTTGTCTTTGATTTAAGCCGGAGTTGGGACTTGAAGCGACACATCTCCATCTCCATCGGCATCGGCATCTGCATCTCCTCCGTTTGACCGTTTGCATTGTCTTGGGCTGGTGTTTCTACCAATAGTGCCGACGACATGTTGGAGGCTTGGCCATGCCAAACTGACATGCAAGACACAAATCATGATTTGCTGTTGCCACTACCAGTACCAGTGCCAGTGCCTTTGCATTGGCTTTGGCCTTTGGCTGTTGCCTTTGCTTTTGCTTTTCCAGTTGGCATCCACAACTCGTTTACAGCTGCGCCTTCGGAGACGTCAACAATGAAATTGTCAAGTGTTGACAAATAAATTTGAGGATTTCGAGGAGATTTACTTATGCTAATGAAAGACACTTGTCACAGATCCATCCCCGCACTCGTAGCCGCCACTTTGCGGCATCTTCTTGAAGTGCGATGTGGCATCCACATCCACGTTGCCTCGCATAAATGTGTTTGCTTTTTCGTGTTTTTTTTTTTTCGGTTTTGCCTTGGGAGCCCGTAGTTTTGTTGGCCAGTTTGGCTCACAGCCGGGAAAGTACCGCAACGAATTGGCCAAGTGAAAGAATTTGACTAGAAACACTAAATTACCAGAAGGAGTTGCGAGCCGGGAGAGAGTGAAGCGCTTCCTGGAACCGTAGGACTCGTCGGGTTCGTCACATAAATATTTATGAATGTTAATGCTCAACTTGCAATGTGCAGATTGTAGTGTTGCAGAAACTTTCTTCATGGGAAATACTTGAGGAATACACGAACAGAAAAAGGGGGCCTTACCAAACAAATGGGTTTTCCAAATATTTAAGTTCCTGGTTTCTCTGTCAGCTAGTATTATGATTGATATATTATTTGTTAAAAAGATACAATCTGATGCATATGTCGCTAGAAGGAAGCCCTAAACACAAAGCTTTGAAGAAACTATTGTATAATATCTATATTAATTGAATTACATGTAGATAAAACTTTGGAAGAACGAGACTTATTTGAAACACATGCTAAAGAAATTACCTCTTTTCAAACTCTGTTTCCAGGACAACCAATAGCTTATATATGATATTTAACTGAAGTTTTTTCGTATGCGACTTGGTAAGTTTCTTAACTAAAATTTTTCCCAAAAACCTCTTGCTACTATTATTTCAAACCCGACTATTTCGAACCCATTCCGAAACATAAAGATAGGGATATTTATATGCCCGTTGGAGGTTGATTGGGGTTCGCAGCCGTGGCTGCGGCTAATTAGAGTCCAGTCCACCTGCCCGATGGGCATCCCTTTCGGCCAACTCAGCACTTCACACGCTCATCAGCTTGACGCCCCAGTCCCGGGCCAAGATTCGAGCCATAAATCCAGCGCCAAAACATTGTAAACGAATGAAAAATCTCAATTGCCATCTACCTGTGAACTCTGGCCGATAAAAAACAATAAATTTGGGGAAATACAACCACTAAATTGCATGGCACACACTCGCCGATCGCATATCAAAAACTATTTCGGGATAGAGCAGCATAATTGAGTAATTAACTCGCAAAGTCACTCGAAACGAAACCTGTTCTCCACTCCACTCGCCACCGAGTTGGCTCAAAGTGTGCGCAATCAGGTTTTTGAGCGTCTTGTTTGAGTGTTCCGGGGCTTCCGTTTGGTTCCCGTGGAATCGGAACAAACACGATGTTGGCGGCAGCGACGGAGTCGACGCTGGCGGCGCTGCCGGCGTTTTATGCTGGCGCAGATTCAGATACGTTCCGTGCGGTTCAAGATACTTGGGTTCAGTTCAAGTTGAGCGCTTTCTGACGTTCGTACAACGCATTTCCGCGGCCGCCTGCACTTCGCATCGCTGGTGCATTTTGGCAACGAAATTTTCGCGAAAAGGCGAACTTTAAATTGCAGAATATTCTATTCCAACCATTGGGAATTTATTTTGTTTTCCGCTGGGAAATCTGTTTTGGCGAATACAGACGCGTGTGCGAATAAAATAGAAATAATAGAAAATTATACAACAACAAATTGTGCTCTCAAGTGCCTGCATTTACCGGATTAAATATACAAATAGATTGGAATTATTTATTTTGAAAACCCATTGAAAATTCTATACATCAAGTGCCAAAGAGAAAAAGTTGCTAGCCGTGCGTGTTTGCCGTGTGTAGAGTAAATAAAATCGCAAATAGGAGTAAATGAAATATTAAAATCCATCTGCCAGTAATGTCCATCGCATGAAAAATTCATAACAAAGTGCCAGCTGCAGAGTGCAGATGAAAATTGAAAAATCGCAGCAAAAAAGTGGTGGCGAAAGTTTTGAAAGCATTTGTTTCGGTCCTACCGCAACTTTTCTGTAATTTTCCGGCTCTCGCTGGGACGCCTGCGCAGCTGGCTGAACAAATTCTAATTGGATACATTTCTGGCGAACGGACGCAGGAAACGGAAGTGGGCTGCCATTTGCCATAGACCAGCCAGCCACCAGCGAGGCCACTGCAAAAGTAGGTACGTACACAAATGCCGGCATCTAATTATGTGGCTCCTTCGGCGGTGAAATTCTTTTGTTTCCAAAACATTTGTCCCATCTAGATAGATAGATGCAAATATGAATTAACCCCAGAACGAGGGGAAAATTCACACGCAACTGGAGGAGAAACTCAAAGTCGGGCGGGCATGCGTTTGTCATAAACTTCAAAACATGCCAAAATAATGTCAGTCACTCGTTCGGTCGGCTTGAAATTGTTTAGCCGTTTTCTTTTGTTTTGCATCTCGCGTAGTATCTTGTATCTTGTAGCTGGCTCTTTTATGGCCTGCGTTTTATAGATGATTAAATTTGACAGTTGACAGCGTTTCGGCCTTATCTGAATGGCTAAAATCGCTCCACTTCCTCCGCGCTTCGTGCGCCGCTGTGTTGTTCGTTTGTTAAATGTTAATTGTTGACAATTTCGTATAAATTGACAATTCAACTGGCGTTTTACATGGTTCACAACTAACAAATGTATCGACATTGGCCCGCCCGGCGATGAGTGTGTGATGTTGGCTTAATGTATTATTAACTAGGCCAACAACAGAATGGCTGCGCACACATTAGGCCCACTTTGCAAGGGCGGCATTTAATGGGCCGGTTGTTTATTTTCCATGGAGTTTTTTGTTTTCTGCCTTTTTTTGGGGCTGTAATGTGATGTATAAAAAGCGGCAACATTAGTTTCTTCATTTGCGGTTGTAACAAGGGCCACTTGGCAATGACAAAAGATGCTTATCGCCAGAAATCTAATTGTTGAAAACTTGTGAGTAATCAAGATCGGGGCAGCTTATCAAATGCATACTTTGCACCCAATATCAGCTAGTTCACACCTCTCGATCTCATTGCAAATGACAAGCTGTCAAATGCCGCAAATAAGCTATCTAAACTATTCCCATAATTGTTTATCTGACAGCCCGAGATTTTTATGCCATGAGAGCCCTTTTGGCTTAAACGTGCCACCAAACCAGCTGCAAAGTGACAAACTTTTTCTTTGGCAAACTTTGTTTTCCCGCACCCAAAGCAAAGGCAAAAATGTCGTTTCGTTCGTGTTTTTTGCCACTTTTGTGGGTCCAAGTCATGCGATGTTTCTGGCAGCAACAACTGGCATAAACATAGTAACACAAAAAGCTTGTAGTGTAAAAAGAAAAATCAGCACAAGGTCAAGTTGCACAGCTCGATAAGCAGCAGCTGCCCTTTAGACCACTTGGCACTTGGCTCTTAGCTTTTGACTCGTTTACTTTGGCGACTTCCGACAGACACATTTTTAGATGTCCAAAATATATTTTCAACACGTACTGAAAACAGCCAATCGAAGTCACAATTATGCAAATGCCGTTTGTATTTAATTTATGAGGCCCCCCGTTTTTTCGGCCATTATAATTCGCACTGTTTCGCGGGCATTTTGCATATACAAATGCGCCTCTAATGTTTATTCAAATCGTTGGCCGATTGTGTCTTAGCCCGGCTACTTGAACTCTGCGAGTCTGGTCTGCGTCTGGATGTCTAGACAGCGGAAGGAAGCCCGCGATGGAGGACTGCACTTGAACTTGAGACCCTCGTCGTCCGCCAGCATTTGTTTTCCCCCTCGAGAGATCCCAGAGTCTGTGTGGGTTCTTGCAACCCTTTTGGTTTCTTAATTTTTCCTTTTTTTTTTGCATACCCACCATGCCACTTTTCTTCCCTCGCATGTGTGCAGCTCCTAAACAAAAAAATTACAAAACAAAAACATGCCACACAGCGCTCACACAACGGCCATGAATGAAATAAGCCTGGACGAGGGTGATATCGTTGACTTTGGGGGGGCGACTCCCCCGCCTAGAACAAACCACACCAGACCGCCATCGTCATCATCCCGGGCCAGACCAGGCATCCCAGACACCTTTGTTTGGCCAGAGATCTTGATGTCTGCCGCCCGGTCCCAGTCTTGTCAACTATTGTCAAGGCTTTAATTAGAGATTTCCATGGCGATTCCTGTACATTATCTTGCAGCCATTATGATGATAGATTCAGCTGAGTTTGCTCATTTATATTATAATTTATATAAGAGCACAATATGCATGCAGGCTTACAGCAGCTGCCGGGGAATTGAACTTTGCCACTTAATTGAAACTTTTGCCGGCTCCAGCCGCTGCTCCTGCAAAACAGCCAACCCGGCGTATGCTTAATATAATTGCGGCTGCTACCGAAAGTTATGCCAAGTAGTTAGTGCCATGAACTTGCTCGGTTGAATATTAATAACATGTGCTTATTGGTAAATCATATTAGCCCCGGAAACTTGTTAAGAGCCTCCAATTAGGCTGGAGTTTCATGGCAGCAGATCTCTGGCCACTAATTGGAAAGAGTGTGAATTTTAGTATTTCCCAGATAGCCATGAAATTCAAATAATATGCCATTCAACGCAGTTAAGATAACATTGAGGAATATGCAAAAATCGCAGCTTTTATGGCTAAATGAAGATATCATATTGGGTTTCCTTTAATGAGAGCCATAATTTGTGGCAATTTATGTGTTCTATCCCATCTGCCAATAAAGTATAATGCAAATTTTGCTAATTTCATCTTATCTATAATGTGTAAATGTATTCCACCTAACGAAAGCTGAAAGGTGTGCTTTTTTTGGGTTCTACACACTTATGCTTCGAAGACATCTTCGAGATACATAAGAAACATACGCCGACGCCAAGAACGACTTTGATATGGGCTGATGATGAGCTCTAATTTCGAAATTATACAAGATTGGCTGTGAGAAGAGGAACTGGGCCCCGAGATCTGAAGAGGCTGTCAGCCTGGTTCTGAAATTGTCTCTCGGCCTTTGCCGGGCCTGTTCTTTGCGTTCGCCTTTTTGCTGGGCACATAACAAGTTAATTTTGATGTAAATTTTCTGTTTCGGGCGAATGGCAAGAGCCGAGACAACAAAACGAACAAAATCGAACCGGTTAGCATAATCACTTAATTTTCTGATTGTGTATCTGAATCGGAGTATCTGTGCAGTATCTCGGCGGCCATCGTTTTCGGTTCGTAATCGTCTTTTGAAATTCTATCCCCACTGTGCCGGCTCTGGGACGGCTTTGTGCGGCGGCTGGCTGGTTGAAAAGAAGTGTCAATATTATTAAGTGATGATGTCCCCATCCGAGGCTCAAGCGTTTGATAAACGAGCCGATGCTGTAAATAAAACAGCGCCAACAAAAAACTACCTACAAGATAAATAAACAGAGACCGGCTAAGCTCTAACTCATTCGAGTTGATAAATTGTATCTATATTTATGTATGTTGCTACCAGCAAATAATTTACAATGTTTGAGCGGGCAAACTAAGCCGGGCAAGGGCAAAAAATGTGTACGAATCAAAAAAACAGCACACTGGGAGCCACAAAAAAGTCACTCCAAACAAAACGGGCAAATGAGAAGAAAAAATTGAAACAAATGCTGAATTATTAGCACACGAATCGCCGGCAGCAGCAGCAGCAGCGGCAGCAACAAAATGGGTGGATGGTGGTGCAGCTAGTGGGTTTTGTTTATGTTTTTATTTGTATTTTTATTTTCGGTTTCGTTGATGCTGCTGCCGCTACTGCTGCCTCTGCTGCTGCTGTTGCTGCTGCTGCTGCTTATTCATGGCTCTGCGAGCAGAAGTCACAATAAAAACAAGAACAAATTGGCAAGAAAAAAAACTTGCAGAAATAGCAACACGTGAAAACCGCAACAAAAACCTGGCACTGCAAAAAAAAGTGCTCATAGTGCGGGGGAAAAATGGCATAAAAAAGACCTAAAAAGCAAACAAAACACGCTGAGGAAAAACCAGCAAACTGCAACCACACAAACGCCACTCGAATATGACGAAAATAAAAACTAAAACACATAAACTCGCCTGCATTTGGCTCCATATGAATGGGACTTCGGGGCCGCCGGGTGGATGCAAGAGTTCCGGCAGATTACGCCAGATTACCCACAGATTGAGATACTCGAGATCCTTGAGATACGCCACCCGGGAGAGAACTCGCGGAGCAACCCTCGGCGATGCAATTACCCTCGCCCGGCAAATGCGTCGTCGTCTGCATCCTTCTATGCTGTGTGTGGGTAACCATGCATTTATGACGATTTTAAGCTTGCAGGCATCATCAGCAATGCAATGCCGGGGAACGGGCCCAGCAAGCTGGCTAAACAAGCGAGCGTTAAAACCAAACTAACTATAAATAAAACCAAAAGCCAACAATAGCAAAAAAATCAACAGAAACCAAGATGAACCTATCCGCACACGAGGGGTTGCGATGAAAAGCGCACTGCAAGAATTACAGCGAAAATAATGCCAGGTTTCCAAGGGCTATACCATATCAATCGCCAAGCCAAGACGTTTTCTAAAACAAGTAGAAACGCTGTAGTCAGGTTTTCTCTTAATCGTCAAATTAAGTCAAAGCGGAAATGATTAACAAGATATCATCCTGCATTGACACTTTGAATGACTGCGTATCTTCATTATTTAGTATGCTATCTTTATAAAACCTAGCACATAGGTAGATATTATCATTTCTAGATCTAAGCTAGAAGATTTATATCTATAGCTCCTACCATCTTGGAGAAAATGTCAAGTACTTGAATAAAATTATAAATTCATGCTAATTACGAAGGCGGGAAGGGGTGTGCCTCTAGTTCTTACCATCTCGAAGAACGACGTTGTCATACATACAGACGATCAGACAGACGGACATGGCTAGATCGGCCATTGATGCTGATCAAGAATATATATGCTTAATATACCGCATGTACCTTGAAAATTCATCTAATTCCTCTAAAAACTTCTACCAATAACTTTTCGCGGTGCAGGCAGCTGAGAAAACGAACGCCGGGGCGAGAGAAAACAAAGCAAAATAATAATACAAATAACTATAGATGCATAGATACGAGGATAGTTAGATGGACGAGCGGAGGATGTGCCACAGAGCCCTGCTCCTGCCTGCCCCCAAAGTTTCCATGGTACTCGTATCCCTTGCAACTGCAACTGCAACTTCCCTCCGCACTCATCGTCGTCGTCGGTTGTTGTCGCTGGGCGATCGCGAAGCCGTTGCCATAATTGTTTAGTTAGCTGTGCGGCCAAAAGCGTCCCGCCCCGGTCGTGGCTTTAACTTTGTCTTTAGCCCACCTGAGAGCCGAGCTGTCGGACAAAGTGCCACTGTGGCTGCCAAGGCAGGGAATATGCAGTTCAGGTTTTCCGTAAAATAAACTAAAATGTTATTTCTTCTGTTGAGATTCTCCTAATCCTAGGAAATGGTATATTTAATATTTATTTTGATAGCTTTTTGAAGGCCTAATCTCTGGCACCTGGCCCACTGTGCCTTGTCCTTGCTGCTCTTTTGTGCAATCATGTGCAGCCAATAAGCCGGAGCTGGAGATGGAGCTGGAGCAGGAGATGTTCGATGCCTTGCTCCCTTTATGCATGGGCCTCGGATCTGGCGGCTAAAGCCGACTGCTCAGCTCCGGCCCCGGCAACGATTGTGGCTAAAACCTGATTATGACTGGCCGCAGCCCCGACGGTTTTGTTGGCTTACATGTTGTGTATTCTAACACGCTGCGGACGTCCTCATCATCGTCGTCGTCATCGTCTTGGCTGGATCTGCTGGGCAAACAAAATGCGTCTTTAATGCAAACATGCAGCAGCCGCAGCAGCAGCAGCAGCAGCAAAAGTTGCAGCAGCTTCCTTTGAAGTTGGCAATGGGGCTGCGGATGAGGGCCAGAGGAAGCTGGCGAGGCCATTGCATGTGCGTACAAAACTTTAAACAGGAATTTTAACAACTTGCTTTGTACTTGGCTTGTAGCAGCGAGCGATGAACGTTCGAACAACCGCAAACAACATTCAACTTGCGGCGGCTGCGGCAACTGATTTATAAAGAAAATTTCTATGCGTCGTCGCTGCAACTTTGGCTGCGGAGCCCAAAAAGGAAGTGCATGCCACTGCCGCCGGGAGACGGCCGCGGGGTCAGGGGTGCCCCGATCGAATGCAGGTAACTGCATGCCAGACAACGTGCCAGGGTATAAAAAAATTAAATAAAATGCAACAAGAGCCGTCGCAGCCAATTAGAAGTTTTCATATTTATGCCACCGAGCATTTTAATTAGTTTTCTCAACCGAAAAAAGGCAAGGCCAGGGAAACTGGGCTCCCAGATTCCATCTCATTTCGTGGCATATTCAAATTTTAATAACTCCGCTTTTTATTGCATTTCAACGGGGTCATAAGAGCCTCGTTTGCACCGACCCTGCCTGGTGCCATAAAATCTGCTTACCCAATGTAAACATGTTTATGTCCCCGCCATCAATCATCTCGCACAGATTCCATCTTTGTGCATTTCAATTAGCCAGCTCTGGGGTTAAAGTTGAGTCGCAAACGGCACATCAAAGCGGGCCCGTCTCCATCGATACTCAAAAATCGAAAATCGAAAAAAATAAAGAAATATTACAACAATAAACAAACATAATAAACAGGGGCAGCAGCTGGTATCAGGCATCTTCGGTAGTTCCAACTGTAGCCGCCGCCTTATCGCGATCCGATAATTAAGCTGAAGTTTAATAGTCGCCTCCGGGTTTCCTCAGCTGCCACTTTGCGGCAGCCACTACGGGTGGTCAGCGATCCATCGATCCACCGACCGGCTGGCTGGCAGGGGCTACTACGAAAAAGTTTATCTGCTGTAATTAAAAATTGCCACTTGCCGCACACATTTTAATTATGGATGCCAAAATGGCAGAGGCACGCAACGCGAACCCGATCGAAAACGAGAGTTGGCCCAAAACAAGGTCAGGGCTACCATAAACTACATACATCGGGCTTGTATTTTTTTGGGGGGGATAGCTATTAAAAGTGCATTACAAGCAGACATCGATAGATGTTGTAGGTCTGCAGTTTCGACAGCTGTTCCACATTGCGGAGCTTCTGTCAGCTCCCAAGCTGTCTGGCGGCGCATCAACATCAAAGTCACGTCTGCTACACATTTCTCATAATTGTTGAGCTCAAGTGGCTGGCTTGCTGCGGCTGCGGCTGCAGCTAAAGCTGCGTTCGCTGGCTGGCGAAACAAAAAGGCTGCAAAAGCATTGAGATGTTCAGCTTTCGACTTTGGCTACCGCTCAAGTGATGACACATCAAGGTGGGCCACGGGTATCCGCCAGATACAGCTACAGATTCACGGATTCAGGCCGCCGCTCAAGACGAACTTGAAGCTGAAGTGCAGCTCAGCTCGGCTTTCCTTTTACTTTGTGACAAGCATGTCTGCGATGGAGTGCTCAAAGCTGGGGGAATAGTTTTGCCAAAGGATTATACCACGTTTCTATTGCAATTATTATAAATATTGCAAATGCAAATACCCAACAAATTTCCCATTGTATTCCAAACAATAACTTGTTACTTGTCGGGGCGTAAAATCTATTAACTGAAACAAAGTCTTGTGGCTGATTTGAGCAATTATTTTATTAGTATTCGCCTGGAAAACATGGCAATTTTCTTGCGGCCTTGACAGCGAGCATACACACGGCTCTGTAAATTGTTTGCCAGAGATCAGCTTACATGTAATTTAAGCAGCAGACAGCCCACACTAGCCCACACGAACCCAGGCATTTAGCAACAATGAACAATAAACGTAAACCAATAAATGACATCAGTTTTATTAAAAATAAATCCGAAAAACGCCAGCCAGCTTTGACAGGCGACAGCAGCGGCTAAAAGCCAATCGTCGACGACTTGGGCCACGGCTCTGGTCACTAAAAAATACTATATATCGGCTGTGAGGTAGCGTAAGTCGAGCCAAGACACCTGTGCGCCCCAATCTGCGGGCAAAACGTGTTCGCACGACGCCAACAATGGGCCACACAACCTGACCTTTCTGCAACAACAACGCGAAACTGAAGGAAAGCAAAGATATACCTATGTACCCGCTGGTATATATAGTTTTATGGTGGGCTTGGGGGAAGAGAACCCGCCGAACACACCCACCCATGAGACTCGGCATTCGTCATGCCCAAGGGAGTGCGAGGCCTGCGATGCGCGGGATGTGGGTGGGCGAGAGGTGGTGGCTTCCAGATGGAGATTGGCCATGGAGTTGGAGTTGGAGCCGGGGCAGGCTTGGGAGGGGGAGATGGCTGCCAAGCTCATCAAATTCTCGCATGTTGCCCTGTCAAACTCACTGTGACATCGCACAAAGATACTCTCGGTTGTATCTCGCAGATACTCGGGGATACTCGGAGATACTTGTGGGGCAACGCCATCTGCAGCTGCTGCTCTGGCTGCAATTCTTTGAAAAATTCCACCAGTTGCAGGGGCACTGAGAAATATCACGGGAACTTGTCCAAACAAATTAGGGGAAATTTAACGCAATACATTTGAAAATACTAGTCAACAAAACATAGTTCTGGCTGCCCTAAAACTATCCGAATTTTCGACCTGAATATCCATAATTTTACTTGCTTTTTTCACTGTACATTTTCCATCTTTTGTTTGTTTTTGCGCGCCTCCCCATAATGTTTTTATGATGACCCACGGCGCAACTTTCTGCGCGCAGCCTCCACCACTCCTGGCCGCCTTAATCCGCTGCTGTCTTTATTTTTGCAACTGCCTGCAATTAGCTGCAGTTGCCTGCAACTATTCTTGCCACAGAGCCATACGCACACCCCACACCCCGCGCATGTGAGGTAGGAAGTCTCCATGCTCCCTGCCAGACTGGATGGCGTTACGGCCGCCAAGCGTAAAATTAATTCTACAAAAATATACAAGCAAAATATGTGCAGCGCTGGGGAAATGCAATGAAATTTGAGCATCGATTGTGGGTCAGAGACAGCTGGCCAAAAGCTTCGCAATTCTTTACCCACAAAAAAAGGAGAGAAAACAGGCTCGGAAGACGCCACTGGCAGATGGTTGGGGTCTCCAGGTAGCGAAGACACCGCAATCCATTTCAATTGCCGCGTCGCGTTTAAGATTACGCAACCGATTAGCCAGGCAGCTGGAAAATGTGGCCCAAACGGAGCAAGCCAGCGAGCCAGCGAGCGAGTGAGTGAGTGAGCGGTCTTCTTGGGGCACGCGCGTTCCTGGGCCAGCAAACTTGTTTATTAGACGGGCCAGTTAGGTGCGATTTTTCCGGCACGTGCCTGCCCATAATTCACGTACTCCACCACACACTTTTCGTGAGCGGCTCAAATGACAAAGGTCTCGCAAACGCATTTTCGTGGCTCAGCAATTGTCGTCGATGAGCGGTTATTAAAAATCAATGTTACAAAAATGTCAATGCCAACACAACCTGAGGTTCTGGCTCAATTTCTTGCAAGTTGGCACAAATTTTCCCGCTTCTCTTGGCTGAAACTTTTCATTTATTAATCAGTCGCATAAAACGACAAGTTGGAGCCAATGAGAGGGCCGTGGTCGGGTGGGGCAGTGCAAGGTGGGTGGGTGGCCGAGAGTGTTGGTGGTGCAATCAACTCGGAGACTCAGACGCAGCGCAAACAAAATGCAAAATGCTAAAAGTGAAGCTAAAACTGCATGGCAACAAGGGAAAGGCTTGTCCACCAGAATGACTCGTGGAGATACCTTAAAAGTCTCTCTAAAATAATGATACATTCTTTATATAACATTTTCAAGGAATATCCTGGTATTTTATTAGTTTTCTTGTGATAAATAAAATGGGAACCTATTCTAGATTCTGGAACATTTTAAAATCGATTTTCAAGTTCAGTTCTCAGAAATCAAAACATTTTTGGTCCATCGAAGTATTATCTTGTAACACTAATAAATTTCAGAATATTGCAAATTTCATATATTTCAATATAAATTTGGAAACATTGTTTAGAAATTTCAAAAGCGAAACTTAGGGATAAATCTCGGATAGGCCTTTTAGGTCCAACAAAGGATTACAATCTTTTAAGATTAAATTTAGAAATAGACCTTTTAGGTCAAAGTTAGGATTATTAGGGATAGAATACGTATTTCCCAAGTCCAGGACCCCTTTATCTCGAGAGCCCTGCATACCCCTTTTCTAATTCCCGGTGTGCAGGGTATCACAACAACTCAAACAACATCCCATTGCAGTTTGTGCAGCCAAAGTTGACTCTTTTACGCATTTTTAAGCGCTCCTCCTCGCCTCAGCCGGTTGCAGAACCCCCTTCACACCACGCCCCTGTGCCATGTCTGGGGATGTATAGTGTGGGAAAAGTAGGCGTGGCCATTGGGCATTAAACGGTATATTTCAACTTTAGCTCAAACTTTTTGCTTTTGTTGCCAGCCCGGGTTCGTTGATTTCATTTGGTTTTACCCGTTTCAGTTTTGTTTTTTGTGTGTTTTTGAGTTGTTTTTTGTTTTTTTTTTTGTTTTCGGTGTGTGTTTTATTTTGCCTGCTGCAATTAATTGAGGAACGTTGACTAAAAAGAAGAGATTTGAGAGGGAGAAGCAAGCAAACAAACAGAGACGTCATGTGAACTGTCTGGGACAGCAGTCTTTTTTCGCATCCCATATCCTGTGAGCTTGTCCATTAATGGGGCTCCCCTAATCAACTCAACTTGAGCTAGCATGGACGGCGGTCGGGCGGGCGGGCGGTAGGGGGGATGAAATCAGACAGTCATCGGGGGGATAAAGAACTTCATGATTAAGTTGGGCGGCCCGGCAAATTGATTCATTAGTCAAAGTGACTTTTATTTAGCAAATGAGAAACAAAGTCGGGAACTGCATTCTGTGTGTGCATGCGATTTGCGTGCGCAGCCGAGAACATTCATTTATTTATCAAATTGCATTTGATTTGTCAATTAAGTATGCTATTTATGCTTATTAAGTCTGGCGCCATAGAAATTCAAATGCTAAACACGCCCAGCACTGCCGCTGCCCCAGCAAACCGGTTGCCGGCCAATCTCCGGCGGAGCCGTTCTGGCCAACTGGTTGATTGGCCTCCAACTGTTATCAATAAATGAGCCGCTTGCCGTTTTGATTGTGTCACATTTTGTGTTTATTACCCCGCTCCGGACTATATTTATGGCAACAAAATCTGCCTTTATTGCCGAATTAATGTTGTATTAGATCGCCGGCAAATCAACAGGCGGTCCCCCGGCCCACAAAACCAGTTGGCTATCCCTTTAACGGCCACTAGTCACCCACGCAATCTGCGAGCGTTTTGGCCATTGGCCCGGTTGATTCCCACAGCGTTTTGGCCATTTGGGTTGGTCCCGCCAAGCGCGCACACAGTTCAAATTTCGAATAAAACAAAGCACAACCACCACAACCACTGCGCTGCACCCTACGCAACAAATAGAGAGGCGCGCTTTTCATTTTAGCCATTTCTGTCTGAGTTGCGTGCAAATTGATGCAGCGATTTCCCGTTTTCCCGGGGCAACAGGAGCTAATTAGTTGGGTCCAAAGGAGGATTTCGGTTTGCGAAAGTTTCCCTAGGGTATTCCCATTTATGTGACTTTTCCACCAATTAAAAGTGTGTGTAGTGCTTTTATCGTCTTTTAGGTATCACTGAGCGGTACATAACCTTTTAATAAAAGCTTCCTATAGAAACTTTTACTTTCCACCCCGACAAAAGCCAGAGATCAGCAACTGTAAGATATCTCTATATGTAATCTATATATAGCGACAGCCGCAGGGGAGCGGCCTTAGCCATCGGAGTGTCACCTTTTGCGGTTCTCAGCGCTGATCCCCGATTCCCGATCAACGATCACCGATCAACGATCTCCGATCTCCGGCTTCGGCGTCCGCTGTCAGGCGTAATTTTATACGATCAGCTTTCGATTTGGCTCGAAGCCTGAGGTTAAAAATTAACATGACCAGAGACCAGAGATTCGGATTGGGCTACAGGCTGCAGGCTTTGGGCTGCAGGCTTTTGGCTTTGGGGCACCAGCGGCAGCTCCGGCTCAATGTAATTTTGTGGTTTTCGTACCGAAAAACGTAAAAAAAAACGCCAAGAGGATGGGGGCGAAATGCCAAACGTAGCCGGGTTGGAGTGCAATTGATATGGCAAAGGGATTCGTATGCGGATTCGATTGTCAAAGCCAGTGTATTGGCCATGCAAAATGTGTGTGTCAGCCGCCTTGCGGTGGTCCCCCCTCCGGCGAGCTGTCTTTTTCCCTTCGCCTGGGCTGGGCTCTTGCGATATGAATTACACAAGTTTCCTGGCACTTTTGTGCGAGCGTTTTATGGCCGTTTTCCTCTTTTTTATTATGCACACAGGAGTGTGTATATGCGAGTGTGCGTTATAATATAATAATTAAATGAATTGCCAAAGTGTGTCCGTGGCAGACGCTCGGCCCTCTCTACAGGAACAGGGAGCGCAGCCTAGGGATGGGAAGTGTTTTGGGCGAGGAAATTGCAGTTCCCCCATTAAGGAAGTTTAAATTGGAGAATAAAAATTTGATTAAATATTTTATTGAGATTTATTCAAAAGAGCATTGACCACAGGCGATAAGTTGAACTGAAAGCCAGGGCAATGTTTCAATTAGTTACGAGTATATAGGGTTTTACTTATAGACATTTTTAAACAACTATTGAAAAAGAAATTCGATAAATTATGTTTAATTTTATAAAAGGGAATCAATTATAAATATTCTATATATTATATATGGCTTAAAAAATGGTATATTATTTGATGAAAAGCTTTCAGTTTACTCCTCCCTAGCTTCGGCCGCTCCGAACGTGAGTGCGAATATTTCTGTGAACTTTTTAGAAAGCCAGCAGGACTGTCCGACCAAGTTCCTTTCGTTGGCCCGTCGAAAAAAGGGTTTTATTTCATCAGCCTTTATTTGGTTTTGTTTCCCGCTCGCTTTCCCCTCCCTGACCCTCTGTTCTTTTACACTCGAGGTGTCAATTTCAACGCCCTTCTTTTGTTTGGCAGGCATGCGGATCTACATAAATAATCGTGCATATGCATATGGATATTATATGGCGCGTACATGGTTATATGCTTGTGTATATACAAGTATATGGATGGATATTACCCTCGTTTTTAATTTCTGCCAAATTATGCAAAATGTTCGTTCGAGGGTTAACACTGTGAGCAGTGGGCACTGCACTGAGGGAAGTACTGGAAGTACTGGGATCTAAGCCAGCCAGCCAGCCAGCCACTTCACCCACCAGAAACGCCCACCAACAACTCGTAAAATGAAAACGTGTGAGCATAAATATTGGCAAAATTTTGCAAATTAAAAAATTCCCCCTCAGAGCATCGTTGTAATCGGGGCTCTGTGGGGCGTTGCAATATCAGCACCTCATCCTTGGGCCCAGCTCCTTTGCATAATTCCTTTTTTATTCAGCTGCCACGGTTCCTTTTTATTTTGTACTTTTTTTTGGGTGTGTTCTGGCTGGATGGAGGCTGTTGGGGGGCGTGGCCTGTTGCATTTGCATGTGTTCCATGCAACTGACAACTCAATAAAATGTCGCTATTTTAATTTCCTTTGCCTTGATGTCGTCACGCGGATGTGACATGAGGCAGCTCCACAGCCCCACCATCGCCACCGCCACCGCTGCCACTGCCACTTTTGCTGATTCAGTTGCAGCTGCGGCAACTGCTGATGATGATGTGTATATTGCCGGGGAGCATTATAAGTTTTATGGCTTTGATACCAGGAAAATGCATCACAGCGTGTGCGGGGGGGAGGTGGTGGCAGCCGTTTATTAAATGAAAACTGCACAACTTGCTGGGGATGCTAAACGAAATAAGCTTAAGATGATGAAACTCGTAAAATGTTGGCAAAACTTCAGATGCTGCCATCTAATTTCCATGGGAGATGGGCAGGTCACAACTGTGAAGATAGAGGGGGTTGAGAAATTAGAGAGTTGTTGAAGAGTTGTTTAAGAAACTTCAACATTTCTATAGATTGTTGCAAAAGAAAATTCAAGCTGCCTGCCTAAATATAATAGGAATAACAATCCTTTTTTAAGTACCCAGTATTCCAATGATAGTTTTTCGCTTAAATATTTTAAGCCCAAATCAAAAGTACATATGCATAAAGCCAGCAAAAAGCAATGCATCAACCTGCATTGACACAGAGAAGGGACGGTGGAAATTCTTGTTGGCCGTATCTCTATTACCTATTGACCGATCTTTGTAAAACTTGGTACATGGCTAGATATTACAATTTATAGCTGTGAACTAAAATATAGATCTATCTCGGTTCCACCATTTCGAAGATCGCAGCAAAAATGTTTAGCTTCCACGCCTATTCCTTTGGAAAATCCACTGCTGTGATATCAAATTGATTTTAATTAAGCCGCCCAACTGCAGGAACCGGAGCTGTCTCATCAATTTTCGTCCCCAGCCGCTGCAGCGGAAATGGTAACAACAAAAACGAAACCACAAAAGCAAGACGCCAACCAACCTCTTGAGGAACTCGAATCGAAGTAACTGAAGCATTTCGCATTCGGGGCTCTGGGATTCGGCAATTGAGCGCGAATTTCACTTGACTGTTTGCATTTGCCATTTCCTTTGGCCCGTTTTGGTTGCACGCCCTCCCCTCCACCTCCGGGGGTACGCTGTTCCCCTGTGTTTTACCCAATATTAATGAAGTCATTAAGACGACATCTTCCTTGAGATCGCCGCGTAATGCGAGCGAATTATTAACAGCGTTCTCTGCACGAAAACAAGCTCGACTCGCGGAAACAGCTTTAACTTTTGGATGAAGTGGTGGCGTGTCCGTGCTCCGCCGCCAACGGCATCAATAAACAACAACAACCAGAATTAATACACGACTACAACAAGAGCAGCAGCAAGAATAACCAAACGAAACACAAGCGGCTTTCATAAATTTGCATGTCGCTGTCACAGGAAAAAAATATTAAAAAAAAAATAAAAAGGAGGAAAGGAAAGGGAGCGATCTTGGGAGGGGGCCAGGTTATAAGGGGGCGTGACAACAAGTCAATTCCGCCTGTGAGCTCAAAATGTAGCACAGAAATCTTTTTTCGGCAGGCCAGGCAATGAAACTGAAAAGCCTTTAACCAGCCAGATGCCGAAATTGGGGGTATATTCATAACGAACTACAAAGTACTCTGAAAAGCAGTATTTCTAAGAATAAAAGTGATCTATAGTTCTATAAAAAAATGTCTGCATATTAGGAGATTTCGAAAATATCCCTGAAAAGCCTTTAACTAGCAAACTAAAAAGCCTTTAACCACCCAGACGCCAAAATTGGGGTAATATTATTAAACGAACCGAAACGTACTTTAAAAAGCAGTCTTTCTAAGACTACAATTGATCTATGATTGTATGAAAATGATCTAAATATTTAAAGATATCAAAAATATCACGGAAAAGCCTGAGGCCAGCAAGATGCCGATATTGGGGAAATATTAATAACGAACCAATAAGTACTATCAAAGTGTTGCTAAGATTAAGATCTTTGTATCTATGAAAATAATCGTAATCTCACGGAGATCTCGAAAATATCACAATAAGCTTTGAATTGCTTTAAGATTATTGTTAGGTATTATATATCAACTATGAATTTATGTAGTTTTCGCCAATCTTTTAGATACTCTTTATCAGTTAGGGTACTTCCTACATTAAATGTAAACACCAAACAAAATTGCAAAGGAGGCAGGAGGGAAAAAAATCAAAAAAAATTAACATTCGGGCATAAAGAAGTGCTGGAACAGCGCAAAAAATTGTTGAACGCATTAGAAGATTGATGCTGGCGGCTGTTTGCTCTCAGGGTTGAGATGCTCTGCCCATTCCGTGGACCGGGCCGAAAGTGATTGCAATTTTTGCTCTCTTATTTCTGCCATGTTTACTTTGTGTGCATGAGCAGATTTCCTCGCTTTTTATTCTCGCTTTATTTTTTTATTTTTTATTTTTTGGGTGGTAAAACAAAAAGCACACAAAAAATCGGCAAAGAAAACGAAAATCAGGCAGGAAGGAATGCAAATGCAAACACAAGACGTATTCAAGTTGCCGGAGATGTTGATTTTGGTGTTCCTTTTGGCCATATTTTAGGTGGTAGCTTCCAAGGAACTGGGTTAATAAGATCGCTGGACCGTAGTCCCCTCCTTGGCTGCTTGACTGTTTGGCAGTTTGGCTCTTTGAGCCACATTTAATAAATAGCTGCTTTTAGCCGGGGCAAGGCAACTTCATTTATTATGCATCAAAGATAAACCTAACTGAGATTAATGTCTCACTTCAGGTTGAGCGACAGAGGCGATAGATTGGGAGTAGCAGCCACCGTTTGCCGTTCATTCCACCTGGGGGACAACTAATCGTGCCACCTCCTTGACATGGCATGCCTGCATATCCGGGCGGGCTATAATAGCCATCGAAAGGGTGAGAATCAGGCAAAGATTAGCCGGCCGCAGCCTGCGCCAATTATGCGCCCCTGTTAAACAATAATAAAACAAACTACACGTTTTATTATTCCAAAGTGTGCAGATCAACTGGGATATCGTTCTTGGCCCTGGCAAATCCAATTACCCGGAGTTGTTGTTACAAGCCGGGGTACTTTAATTTTAATTTGCCGGGGCAGCTGCAAAAAAAGGAAAAGAAAAGCTGTGAAGCCGGCTCAGCACGCAAGCTCAAAGCTGTTGAAGTTGCGCTAACCTTGGATCTCTCGGGTTCAGCTTGCTAATTTGAATTAATTTTGTTGTCAACACGTAGTCATATAAGGATGTGAACAGTTAGCAGGCAATCTAAAGGGTAATTGAGCGGCCCAAGGAAGTTGGCCCTACACTTGGGAAAACCTACGAATTTCGGCAGATTTTTAGATCAGCGGTATTCACTTGGGAACCGGAAAAATAAGAAGGATCTCCGTCCGATTTTTTGGTTCTACATATTTTGTTTGCGTAATTTCACACATTCCCTTTTCACCGTCAACTTCGGATGATTCCTCTTCGTTCGAGACATTCACAGCCTTTTGTTTTTGGGAGCACTGAGAGTCGAAAGAGCCAAGGGCTGCCCATCACTGTTTTAGATGTTGCATTGCGAACAAGGAGACTCCATCTATTTCCAAGAACACTTTTCATCACTTTATTACCCAAAACTGCAAAAGTTTCCACCAATCTTGAACCTGTACCACCCAGCCTTGCCTCTTTTCAAGATACCTGCAAGAAAAGTATTAAAGATTCTACGATTTTTCGCTTTCATAAGCTGGCCAGAAACTTTCCTCTCGGTTCGGCCTTCGGCATTACTTTCCTGGCCCGCCCCAAAGCGGATCCCCATTACGCTGTTCCCGATTCGCGGATCTTTGCCATCGGTGGGGCCAAAAAACTATTAACGCCTGATACGCCGCGGTCGAAGATCGGGCTCTAACTAGGTTGCCGTGCAACGCCCAAAAAAAATCGGAAAAACCATCGGCAGTGTTAAATACAGACTGCAGATTCTATAAATCAGGCGTATTTCTCAACACCTTGTAGAGCTGTAGAGCTGTTGAGCTGCAGAGCCGTTGAGTCGGAGAGCAACACTTTCAAACCGCTCATTAAAAACCATTAAGGAAAATATTTCGCTTGGGAAAAATTATGGCGTAAATGATACCCCAACCCCGCCCCCAGTTGGGGCCCACCTCCCCTTTTTATGCATTTTTTTGTTGTCCGTCCAGCGACAATAAACGACCTGCGATTCGGCTTAAACGCGTTGGCCGGCTTAACTCGGTTTCTGTGTCATTTTCTTGTCTGCAAGTCGGGCTTGAGCGTCAAATAAATTTAAGTCTGCACCTAAAACGCCGGCAAACAAAATAAAAATAAAAATAAAAATAAAATAAAGCACTTGCAAAACTAAGAGGAAAAAACTTTAGCCATGTAGCCCGTTGCGTTGTTGTTCTTTGTTTTGCTTTTCATTTTTTTTCTCCGGGGCTCTTTTGCCAACGAACATTTGCAACAATTTGTTATTGGCCATTTAAGCCGTTTGTTGTTGGCCGTAGTTGCTTTTGGCCCCGCTGGCTGTTGGCGCACTAGAAATCTGTTGAGTGTTAATGACATTTTTATGTTTTAACGCTTGAAAAGCTGCGACCGCGTCCATTTCGGTGGCCCGGGCCCCCTTTTCGGGCAACACTCTGGAAATTCTCGCACCTGGCTGTGCTCTGTGCTCTATTTTCGCATTTTTTGGCAGCTGGGAGGTCTGGTTGCCATTTGTTGGCTGTCAGAGTTATTGGCTTGGACGACGCGGCTCATCCGCCTAATGGTGGACTGTTGTTGGCCAGGCTCGTTATTTTTAGACCAAATGACAGGTGAAAATCGTGGCAAAATGGCAGAGATTCGGAATCTTAAAGCCGCCTTGAAAGCCCTACCAATTGAGTTCAAGTGCCAATCGGTTTTCCGAACATCTCAATTGCCGCACAATATCCAACCCGGCTTTTCGGCTGCAAAACAAATTCAATTCAGTTCGCTTTTGGCCTCAACTTGTGTCAACATTAATTAAATTTTCTGCGCGCATTTGCAAAACTTTTGAGCGGCTAATTGGATTTTGGTTGCTGCATCGCCGGCATCGCAGGCAAAAACGACGACGGCACAACAGGCCAACAAAAATAAAGCAAATTCGCGTGCAGCCGCGGACTAATAACCGCCGAGGCAAAGCCGCCAAAGTCGCAAATAAAATGAAAAATAAAATAAAACCAAAACCAGTCGCCTGCTGCAAGTTTCCTGCCTTTGCCGGCCGGCTCCTTCCTTTCCTTTCCGCTCCTGGGGAAGCTTTTCAAGCGAAAAAATGTGTATAAAAAAGGAAATGCTCCTATTAAATGTATTCCTTTGTTTCAGGCTTCACTGGTGCCTGAAATTTCGCCGGCCATTCGGCATTTAATGATTTACGTGGCCGAAACAATTTCACTGCCACTCGGAAAATAAAAGGGTGCAAAAACTTACTATATATCCTCAAAATGTGCACCTTCTTTGGTCATAAAGGTACAAGAACTTCAAGCATTTATTTTCGCAACATAGATGGATAAGGAAAATAAGGGTTTTTGGGATTTCCCTTCGATTCAAATCGATTTTTTTGGCAGTGCAGCTGAAGCAGGTGGTGGGACTAACATTTTTGCATTCGACTGTGAAATGCGGGTGGGAAAAAGTCGGTTGTGTGGCAATTAACAAGTGCAACGACTCCTCCGCTTCCGCATCCTCTGCCCGCCCGCTCGGCTTCCTTGGCAACAATGGCCGAAAAAAAACGAAACGCTCCAACTAATAACACTTAACTTCAGACCGGGTCTATGCCAAAAGCCAAGTCTTAATTATGGCAAACAACTTTTTGTTTTAGTTTCGCATCTAAAACGCTTCCTGAAAGACAAAAAGCTGCCAGCTACTGAACCTTGGCTGAGAGTCCTACTCCTCACAGCACAAAAAGGAAAACCCCGGGCCTTTCCCGCGAAAATTTCCCGACCCACCGCCTTCCGGGAAAACTGCACTCCGGTGCATGTCGCTACATATCAACAAAAGATGCAGCAGCCGACACCAGACTGCAGCAGCCACCTCCGCGCACTTGCCGTTTTGGGTTCGTTTCGTTTGGTTTTTGACGTTTTTTCTTGTTTGTTTTTTGCTTTTTTTTGTTGTTTTTTCGGTTTCTGCATTTTTTCAGACTTCAGTCAATGCACTCTCTATGACGTCGTCGTCGTCTGACTGCACAAAATGAAAAAGTTTCGCAAAAAAAAATAATGAAATCCAAGGCCCAAAAGGAAAAACTTCAAGCACAAAAAAAAACATGCGTTCGGGTAAATTAGTAGGGACCCCAGGCATATCCTGTGGGATCCAAAACACCATGCACTTAAATATTAAAATGGTTATTTGAATACAAAATTAGAATCCATATTTGCCTTCATAAATAATGCCTTCATCGCATGATACACAAACTCGATTAAATATTTGATGTGCAAAAGCATCCCTTTGGCTTTCATAGTTCCCAGGGTATCAAAAACAGCAATCCCGCAACCAACAAAACAACACAAAAAAGTTAAAAAAAAGAGTTCTCGTTGCATTTTGTTTTTGTTTGNTTTTTTTTAAGAGAAAAAGCAAAAAACAAGAATGATTATTAACGCCTGTTGGGTATGCCACAGGACGATGTCTGCCGCGGCTGTAACTGCAACGCCAGCTTTGGCTACAGCTGCAGCTACAACTCCATCTCCGGCAGGACACTCAAAAAAATTATCTAGTAATTTACTTTAGCATTTCTTTAAACAAAATTTACTGGCGAAAATCCAGTTGAAGACTTCTGATTACTCTTTCAAATGTTACAAGCTGTGTAATCTTAGCTTATAACAGGATTAGGGGTAGGAATAACATTGTTTAGGACAGCCATGGACAGCCCTTGGCTCTTTCGGCTCCCAGTGCTCTCAAAAACAAAAACATGTGAATGTTTCGACACAAGGGAATCGACATGCCGGCTTCCAAGTTGAATATATGTGCCCTTCGCTGGTTTAGGGTTTTATTATAAATGAGTTAAGCCAGCTGAAAATATAACATTTAACTATAAATTTTAAAGCCTCATCTAGTGCATTGAATTTAATATAATTTATTGAGCTTATGTATTGATCTTACAAACATAAAGTATTGTATTTATTTGTCTTGCAAGCATAAATTTCATTGGCAAAATTAGTACAACTATATTTTATATAATAGGATATAATTTTATATATAAAATATATAGGAATATATATGTATGTATAATATATCTATAGATTTATTTCCATGAAGTATCCCAAAACAGGCACGTTGTTTCCAGTGTAGGCGCCTTTGAGATTCCCACTCAGACTCCTCGGAGGCACAGGCAGGAGGAGGCTACTGTGCAAACAGTTTTCGTCGTGTCGTTGTTGTTGGGTGTGTGTTGCTTTTTCGGTGCACTCGCCTGCAGTCGCTTTGGATGCAAAATGCAACCGGGCAAAAACAACAGCAGCAACAGCAAGAGGCACAGCAACAGCAACAGCCACGGCAACAAGAACATGTCACAGGGCCGCGGGCGGGAGCTTGGTGGCAAAGTAGAAGTCATGACTGGCAGTCGGATCCCTGAATCCCTCCCCAGCAGCCACCTGCCCCCCGGGGGATGCCTCGCTCCCACTCATTAGGCGCTCGCTGCACTTGTGTCTGCACCGTATCCTGCCAAAGCCGAGATCGGGACTCGGCATCCTGGACGGCTGGCTGCGTGCGTCTCAGGCAGTTGCAAATTACGCTCTCAGACTCAATTGTCTTGAGCCTCGGAGACTTGCAGGCTGGCCGGCAGAATGGGGACCCGAAACGACAACAATGCCTGCATTTAAACGCAATCTTCGCAATGGCTAGACAGACAGACTAAAAACTCAGACATTTCCCCAAAGGAGCGGGGCCGAGCCCCACAGAACAGGGAAAAAACGCAAAGGGGCGTTGGGGCAGCAGCAACGGCAGGAGGGGGCGTGGTTAGGTGGCAAAAGCGTCGCGTCATCGTCGCGTCTGGCACTTGAAATTTTTGTATATGTTCATTAGAATGTTCCTCGGGACGAGGATGGTGCTTGAACGCCCTGAAGTAGGCAACACTTTTGGGCACACACACACCACACTTATCCACTGCATACGAAATTGCAACGCTGATGGGTACAGTTGTGCGTGGAGCGTTTCGAAAATACGTATTACGCATTTGAAACTAATTATTTAATTTGTAGTAAATCAAAGTTAAGCTCTTAAATTCCCACTGGTGCAATAAATACTAATTTAATGCTTGTTTTTTTTGGTTTTACCTTTCAGAACCTGTCCATGGATTTATGAGGTACGTTAACCACTCACCGCCTGAATTCGAAAACGAATAGCATTTAAATCTAGCGAACACTGGGCCCACAAAAGCCGCTTACGATTAATGCCCGCGGTAAGCCTGGCCAAAATCAACCTGCATAAAAAAATGTACAGAAAATCCAAGCCAAATAACATTATAAACGAATCTATTATGACAAGTGCGTGGGCCGTACACAGTATGTTATGTATGTTTTTTTCCGGTCGCTCCGTTGGGTTCGGTTTTTTCTAAATATTTCCCTATTCGAACAAAAGTTCCACAATACGGGGGCTGTTGCCTGTCCAAATGATGTTAGAGTCCGCTCAAAAACCGAGTCGGGGGACCCATCATCATGTCAAACGGCAGCCACGGCAGCGGCAGACAAGAAAACCTAACGATCAAATTAATAACGCCAACAAAAGCGACCCGATACCTGTGCCTCCACCACGCCCCGGCCAAAACACAACAAAATAAAGGTTGTGGGATCAGCAACAATGGGCCAACAACGGCGACAGCTTTGATTGACAACTATGTTGAAATATCAAATTATAATTTCATAAATAGATGGGAAATAAAAGAAGCTAAGAGGCTTTAAAATCGGGTAATTGCCTGCTCTATTAGGCCTCGCGACTGGGTGTGGAATCCACTGTGGATGTGTCTGCAAGATCTTTTAGACCAGATTGAAGGTCAGTGACAACAAACATACAAGCCACATAATTGATTATTAAACTGACATCCAAAACGGTATTTAAAGGGTGCGGATGCGGGATAAAAACAACGAAATTCATTAACCAAGATTGGGAAAACATGTTTTAATTTCATGCCTCGGATATCGGGTATTAAAGGCGAAGGAATTTTAATTGCCACTTGCCGTCCGCCGGTGGCAGGCCGGTGGCAGCCTTGGCATCGCTCCGCGCGGCAACTCGTGAACTAGAAAATAATAAAAACAGCGCCTGCAATTGGCTTTGGCATTCACATGCTTCGTTATGGTCATATGAAAGTGCCACATAATTCTCTCCCCCCCATCTGGCCATCTTCCAGAGCCCGCGGGCCAAAACAATTTTCACACCACACTAACCTGCAATGGTAATATATTTGGCATACATATATATATTTCGAGTGCTGGCTCTTCAGCATTTTGGCGAAGCGAAAATGAAAAACCAATCAATGTTCGACTGCAATATCCATTGCGGTTAATGTTGTTTGGTGTTTTCGGGGCGTAGTTCTAGTTTAAGAGCTCTGCAGTCGTATCGTATCGTATCGTATGTGGGCTGCTGGCTAGGCTGCTGGATCCGATGAGGTTTTCCCCTTCGCAGTGCAAAAAGAAAGTGGCCAAGATTTTTTCGGCCACTGCCTACGTGATTTCATGGCAGCAAATCTCATCATCTGTTTTTATGGCCTTAGATTTGGGTTTACAGCTGATATTGCATTTCGGTTTATTGATCTTTCCCTAAGGTTTTTGGTTGCTAGAAAAAATGTGCTAATCACTATTTTTCATCACTTTTTGGCGAAAGATTTTCATGGATCATAAATTATGTTATACCGGGAAAAGGTTGGTATTAATATCTTGGCACAAGATAGAATGTTCCCATACCAAGTTGGGGAGCTTAAAAGGAAATTAATTTGAGATTAGTTTACCCCAGCAGCTCCGGAAGCGGCGTCATTTGAGATTTTAACTATAGTTTTCCCTTCATAAATCAGGAAGTATATAAAATATAGCCCATGACAGACGCGCTCCTCTAAACGGCCGCTCCCACAGGCGCACGGCACCCATGATGCACACGATGGCGGCATAGAGGCAACCTCTTGGGTTTATAATTATTTGCCGCGAAGGCAACCCGTTTCGCAGGCTGTGCAGAATTTTTACTTTACGAGCACATAAATGTAATTGGATGCGCAAAAAATATTACAGTATCCCGAGGAGTGTGTTTATAAATTTACACATGCACAAAGACCTACGCTAGCCTGCAATTTGCTGCAGCCAGCTGGTGGATCTGGAAGCTCTCTGGTCCGGTCCTCTACGGCTCTGCTGTTCCAGGAGGCCTTTGCGCATGGCCAGACGTGTCATCATCGATTCTGCGGGAGAAGGGTTTAGCTCGGTAGCTGGGCAAACAAGTGGCTGTTACTATCGCTTTGTGTTGCAGTCCCTTGGGCGCGTAACTCAAAGCGACAACACTTGACACTAATTAATACATACGCACCGACCTGGGAGCCGCCGCGCTTTTCCATTTCCCATTTCCCCAGCTGCCCACCCACCCACTCGTGCTTGTCGTCGCATTTCAATCAAGACCCCGTCAGTCAGCCAGTCAGTCAGTCCGTCAGTCCGTCAGTCATTCAGTCTGCGTCGAGATTCTGGCGCGATAAAGTTGTTTGAAAGTGTTGCAGGTTGCGCACACAAAGCGGCAGACACACGCATAGCTGAGTGGCTAACTGGCACATTGACTGCCGCAGCAGTAACGGCTGCAACATCAGCAGCAGCCACTGTGCAACAGCGCAGGCTGCTACTTCTGGGGAAGCATTGTACTGGGCGATGCTTATCGGCTTGTCGACGTCGCGGTCTCTGGGCTCACGCAGCCTGCCACGCCCCCTGGGAGCCGGTGGGCGGTGGGTGGCGGGGTCGTTGATAATGTTTACCATTGCACTTCCTACGCCGATTAAGGTTGCAGCACTTTAAGCTGCAGACACGGTGTCGAAAGTGCAATTAAAAAGGGGCATCCCCAAGGAAAGTTCTTCCAGGACATTTAATGACAAGTGCTTGTCAGGCAACTTACAGCAGGGGCGTCCCTGCTCGATGTTCAAGAAGTGTTTTCTCGGATATAATAATTTGAAACGTTTCGAAACTTTTATGATAGCGTAATATAATGTTTAACAAGTACTAAGTAGTTACAAAACTAATATATGTCTAAGTGTTTCTAAATGAAAAGGCTCGATGTAAATATTGTCTACCTTATGGGGTGTTCCACTGTGATCGTTATAGCGTCCTTCATGGTCTAAAACCAAATAGCTTACATTTTTGTAAAGTTCATAATACTGTCTTCTGTGTGACACTTCTTTCTTTTTTAATTTAAGCCGAATTTCATGGGTTTTACATGTTTTTAAATTAAAAGTGTGTTTCTTGCTACAAAAATTGACTTTAAAATACGAAAAAAAAAAAATATTTAAAAAAATGTTTCCCAAAAACTATTAGTGCCATATCAAAGATAAATTAATTATCTTTAAAATGAGCTATTGTTAAAATCGGTTTACTAGTAGTGGAAAAAATGGGTTTCCAGAAAAACGTTTTAGGTTTTAGGTCACCCCAAGAAATCACCTGGAACTGTTTGCTTCAAAGACTTACAACTTCGTCAATACCGCACATATCGACATGAAATTTTGAGGGAATGTTTTTAGATAGTTGAACAATTGCTTAGGAATATTTGCAAACAAACTTTATTTTTGATCCGCTAAAGGAGTGAACCCCTTAAAAGGGATAACTTATTATAAAATAGCGGAACCTTTTATAACTTAAGCAGAAACTTCAGGCCAACTACTTAATATCTAAACAAGGCAAACAAAAGCTTATCCTTATTTGTTTTCCACCCAAATTTCCCCTACAGTGTCTACACCCTAAGATCCTGCCGCTAAGAAAAACTGATTAAGTAATTTGGACAACATTTGCATTCAGGTTCGCGCTGATTTGACTTTAATTTGAAATTTTACACACCAATAAGCCGCTTTTAACTGTCAAATTTCCAAGGCAAAATATGCAAATTAAATGCGGTAATACGCTGGCATTTCCTCTGTTATTATAGCCAACGCGCCGCGTTTTATTGACCAATTAAAAATGCTTGTTTTCGGGGCGGAATGAGGCGGGAAATGATTCATCTAAGTCGAGAGCTGTCTCTCAGCCATCAAGGAAGCCAAATATCTACGCTTTTTCGTTGTTCGAGCCCTCTGGCATTTCATTTTCGAGTGTATGCCTTTTTTGACAATGCCACAGACAATGATCGATGAAGTTGCGCCTTGGACTTTAACTTTTGTGGCCGAAATCGAAATCGAGCGCAGCAAAGTCACTCGGGGCAGGGAGGCATACGAAATGAAATCGAAAATAAATTTTCAATTGATAACAAAGGAAAATCGACACAAACTGGCATTAATTTTCGGCTCTTTAGAGCCAACTTTGACACCCGATGCTGAATAAATGCTTAATTAACACTCAATGGCGCGCCTAAAGCGACTTTTTGTACCACCGGCCGAAGGGGGCTTGGCTGGAGGGGGGGAGGAGGGTGTTTCCAGGTAAATTGCGGCAATTGAAGGCGCAACGAATGCAACTCAAAACGTCTAAAGCACAAATTAAAGGCTTTTTTTTTCCTCGTGGGCAAAAAGTAAACAACGCCAAATTGACATTTCGCCTCTCGACAGGCAGCGAAAAATGTTTATATATATTTGTAGATTTTGTGTGTTTTTCCGCGAGCGGGTCGGGAGGGGCTTCCCCCCCGAAGTTTGCTGGCAAGCCCAGCAGGTCGCCGCAGAAATCGGCGAATAGCGAGTCCAAAATGACAGTTGCAGTTATTTTGTACGCCAATCGGCAGAAATCAACAAAGAGCCAAGCCAAAGTCGAGTCACTAAAAATGACTGACTCCGCTGACTGACTGACTGACTTTGTTTGGCCAATTGGCCGGCAGATCGGGGGCCGGAAAGTGAAAAGCGGCACCTGAGGGCAAGGAGTTGCAACATTGCATCATGCCCCCCAGCCTTTTGCCGTTTGCCTTTTTGTGCAGATATCTTTGTGTGTGGGTGCACGAGCAATCGATGATCGGATCGCGTTGAAATCTACTCGCATGTAACGTTTAAATTTGTTGTGGAAAGTCCACCGATAGATACCAACCGGGCTGTGAGCTGTGGCTTTTCATGCCTCCAATTTTTTGCCTACCTTTTGCCTGCTTCTCTCTCAGGCGGAGAGCAAACAAGAGTTGCACGATTTTCTTGTAATTTTCCGGCAATTTCCAAGTACGAAGCAGCCTCGCCAAGTGCCAGCCCATATAAATCCCCAATGTTTGTTTAATTTCGTGTGTTTTTTTGTTCGTTCGTTTGCCTTGCAATGTTTGTGTTTGTTTTATTTTTATTTTGTTTTAATTTGTCGTAGAAAAAAAAAATAAACTTGCCAGAATGCAGCCGGCAACAAGGAAATTTGGCTAATTGTGTGGCGATCATTGCTCATTACGGCTCATTATTTGTTGCGACTTGTAAGCGTGGTTTTCGGCTACACAGGTTCTTGTTCCCAATTTTTTCGGAATCGCGGGAGGGAAACCCATTTTATTGTCAATGATCTTGTTGCCAGATTAGCATAGATATTGTTTCCCATTCGCGATTAGATGGCCGCTCACGATTTTCCTGGGACAATCGGAATGTATGTAATGCGCTTGTTCCTAACAACTTTGGCGGCAACATTGTTACCGGCAGTAAAAGTTTTTCCTCTGCCCCCCCAAAGAAACAGGAAGGAGAAGCCACTGCGGAATGCCTCGATAACTTGCCAAAGATGCCCATAAAATCGGCATTCAATCAGCTTATGAAAGATTTACATTTTCATTCACTAGACTTTGCCAGAGGGGTGTGTTAACGATGCCGCTCGGAAAGCCTTTAATATATTTGCATCTGATTTGCATGACCATGAAAAGACTCTGCGGTTCAGGATTTGTTTAATATCCCATTTTTCCCCAATAACTAACCATCATAAAGATATAGTTTCCACCACGATTTCTATTGTGTTGCTTGGTTACTTTTATATTGACATTCCGTCTTGCCAATCAAGATTCAATAGCAGCCAGATATGATCTAATTTCTGACTAATTTCGACTGCTAAACAACCTTCTCATTATGTGAAAACATACATCATAAAAACCAAGCCTAAATCATTTGCCATTCGATTGGAGGCAAGATGCCAAACTTGGCATGATTTCATTGGCAATCAACAGGGCTCATAAAGACCATCACTAAATGGGGGCATAAAAGGCTGGCCAATAAAAAGCAAAGTTATCTTCTTTGTTTCCCTGGCAATTTGGTAACGTTTCAACTTTTTTGTTTTCTTGGTTTCCACAAAAAGATTAAAAGTATAAATTACATAGAAACTTGATTTTGGCATAGGCTTCGCCCAAAAGCGTCCCCATGAATCCGTCATAAACATTTCAGCGTATTTTCAA
This sequence comes from Drosophila ironensis, assembly GCA_021223825.1. NCBI lineage: Eukaryota > Metazoa > Arthropoda > Insecta > Diptera > Drosophilidae > Drosophila > Drosophila ironensis. Next base: position 547,976 of record JAJJHQ010002270.1, read on the forward strand.
CGTAATTCCCTTCGCGTGATTGGAAGATGCTATAAAAATGTGTGTGCTTTTTTCGCCTTTTGCTGGGTTTTGTGTTTTATGAGCCTGGGTGAGCGTTTCAAATGCCCGGCCATTGTTTCAAATGGCAGTGAGTAAATAAAATTGAGCAGCCCGGCTTCGGTTTCAAAATTGTGTTGATTTTGCATATGAGAAGACGGGCCAGGGCATAAACCCATCCACGGGCAGGCGTTTTACGACTTTCGCTTTTAATGGCCAGCGGGCTCGAAAATCTGGTGGTCTGCTGTAGGTCGCGTCGCCCAATCGGCAGTCCAGTCCCACTTATTACGAAATATCCGATATCCCCAGATATTCAGATACTCGCGTCGGTGCAAGCCGACGCCGCCTGCCCTGAAAATCATGAACAAATCTACGAGGCACGCGGCATGCCAGCGAAAAAAGGAAAAATATAAAGTCAGTGCCCAAGGAAAGCGAGAAAAAGGGAACACTGGAAAAAGTCTTTTCCGGGAAACCCAAAAGAACTACATGATTGGTCAAAGTTTTGCCAGAACTCAAGAAATTTTTCTAACAAATTTTAATTAAGTCAAGAGATTTCTTCAGCAGAAGTAATTTGAAAACATGTATATGGTTTCTTTTAATTGGGTTTTCATAATTGGGAAACACAATAAAAATCGATAAATATCGATGGAAAATATGAAATTTTTATCTGTGCACGAGGAGGTCAGGGATTGAGAGATTGAGGCGATGCAAAGCGATACAAATCGAAGCGCGGGGATCAGCGGCTGCCTGCCTCGCTGCACTCGCCCCGATCATGTTGCACTTTCTGGCTGCCGTTGCTGCAGTTGCGGTTGCCGGTGCTGCATGCAGCATTTCGAATTGCAGGCAGGTCCGCGTCCGCTCTTCTGCTCAGGCAGGCAGTCGTGTGTTTGGATGTTTGGAGTGTGCTGCCAGCGGCACAAAATGCCCGACATAAAGGGCAAGAGTTCAGGAAATTGTGACTGTGGCAAAATATTTTCGCTATTCTTCACAGTTTTCATTCGTTTTTCGCTTCGCTTTCCCCTCTGCATGCATTCATTTTATCATATTTTTTTTGCCTTTTCAAACTCATTTTTCCACATGCCGGGTTTGCCGGAAAGTTGGCGGAAAATTGAAAGTAATTGTCACCTTTTGAGTGCGAGTATTTTGATTTCGATTTCGATGGAAAGTGAGCCGTTCGAGAGGTAGAGAATGAAATTTAGGGTGAAGGTGAGCTCTGGTTCGAAAGTAAAAGGTTATGGAAAGGGTTTGTTACATAAGAATGGGTAATACAGATTGAACGGATGGTGGGAAGCTTATTTGCCAGCTACATCTTCCATTTAATGACTTCATTCGCCGCATCTAGCAGATGCATCTCTAATCAGCAATTGTTGTTAAGAATCTCGCCGAACATGACACAACCAATTAATTTCCAGATGCCTTATGCCAGCGTGCTTGTGGGTTTTCATGTAGGAGAGCTTGGCAACTGTGATTCCAGTGTTTTGCCTGCGCTTTTCTGGTGCACCACCACCAATCTGCCGCTCTAATAGAGACTTGAAAATCAAAGCTGGCTGGGGCACCCCCGCAAAGAAACACTCGACACACACTCGCTCACTCACTCAGCGGCTCAGTCATTCACTCGTTGGCTCAGTGAGTCAGTCAGTCAGTCAAGCAGCAGGCGGGGAAATGGATTTTCCATGCCACAAGAGTTGCAAGTTAACATGGCTGCGCATTTTGCCAACGGGATGCATGCAACATCAGCAACAGGCAACGGGCAACAGGCTACGGGCAACCGGCAATAGCAACATCGTCGTCGCCGTCGTCGTCGTGCATGCAACACTTACTAGCAACAAAATTAAAGGCAAATCGCAACCAATCAGAAAGATTACCCCCCCACACAACCCACACACAAGCGGGCAAACAAACAAAATGGTGCAGCTAAAAAACGTGGCCCCAAAGGCGCCGTTGCATTGGTATTTTAAACACTGCCAAGGCGCATAATCAAAACGCTTAAGTTATAATAACTTTATTAAGTCCGCGATCCACCCGCGCCCTTTTGGTGCCCCGTGTGGCATCCACCAGGGGATACAAAGCCGCACAACAACTACACCTGTTGTGGCAGAAAGAAAGCCACAACAAATGGCAAATGGTTAGCAAAGTTGGACTTGCAACACGAACTTTCGATGCGCTTTCCAAGGCCTTCAGACTTTTGTGGGTTCCTGATTGAAATTTAAAGATTTGTTTGGAGAATGCTCCTAGAGATTGGCAGACCCAATTCGTATTTAATCCAATTCGCATGGAGTGCCTCCTGAAAGTGTATGAAAAACTCCAACGATTGTCTGCTGGTCGCTTTTATTATTTCTCTCGAGTGGATTTTACTTTGTACACACTCGAAGCATTGTTGGTTGCTTGGTTCGTTGGTTGGTTGGTGGATGGTTGGTGGATGGTTGCTGCCTGCTGTTTATGATTGTTTTTTCATTTTCTCAAGTGATGAGTAGGATATCTGTCTGCTGTGGCAACAAAAACAACGGCAAACAACAGCACAAGCATCAGCCGGGGCAACAACTACATTCAAGCAACAAGCTATTTGCGACTCACGACTTTTCATGCAATTTTGAATTTAAAATTCTTCACACACTCTTTTCATTATGTGGCTTCATTCCAGCGCTCCTCCAGATAGGTTCCTCCCCCTCCCTACCCCCCTGGCCCCTTCCAGCCGGCCAACTCTACAATTTTTACCCAGCAATCCCGTCGGATCTTGTAGGGTAAAAAAAAATCATCGGGCCCGCCATCGAAGAGTCGAAGGCAGCGCAAAATAAGATGCTACACTCTTGTGGCCATCTTTGAAGTGGTTGTTGTAATGGCTCTAGCCATACGACTGTGTGGTGTGGTGTGGTGTTGTGTGGTTTGGTGGTATTCTCCGGAGGAGGAAGCTCCACAATCACGCGCCATTCAAGTTTTGAGTTGTCGCTCCAGAAATAGTCACAGTGGTTGTACTGACATTTCTGGATCTATTTGTTTGTTCAAGTATCAGGAGGGTCTTTCTAGGGCTTGGAATTACATTCTTTAAGCTACCACATTACAGGAAATTAATTAAATAAAAGTACTGAACATATTGTAAACAGTTGACCAACCTCAAAGACCTTCCCCTTAAACATCTTTTCGCTTCAATCTTTATATCAAAATCTAGCTACTTTCACAAACACAGGCCTTTTGCCGTATGCACTTAAAAGACATAAGTTATGGCCTTAGTCTTAGTCCTGATTTACTTTCTAAGATGTTATTTTCTCATTTATTATAATATTAGGGATATGGACTCCTAAGTTCCCTGTCTGAGTCTTTCATTCGCTTTTCCCACAACCCAGCCACTGTGCATCCTCCGGCCTAAGTTTGGTGTGCAACGATGACTGGCCGCTTGGCCGGCTCTCTGGTTCGGGCCATGGCTTTGCAGCCGCTTTAAGCCTGGCTCAGATCGGTTGAGCTGCCGCTTCTGCCGCCGCTGATGATGACTTCGAACTGGAACTCGGATTCGAGGGAACAAACCGAACGGACCGCCGCCACTTGGTGGTCCAATTCAACGAATTGACTATAATCAGTCTAGTGCCAAGTACGTTTCAAGTGTCTACTCATGCACTTCTGTGTAGCGTGTGGTGGGCACTGCCAAGAGCCAAGAGCCCAAAGCCAAGAGCCAACAGCCAACAGCCAACAGCCAAGAGGCAAGAGTTTCGGGCCAAGAGCCTGAGGGCCCAGGCGGTGCAGGCGCGGATGCCGGCCGGCCTGCCGGGCGACTGGTGGCTCTTGGGCCGGTGGGTCGGCGAGTTCCAAGTGGTTTGCTCTCGTATGCAAATGGGTGTTCCCGCTCCGTCTCCGCTTTCGATCCCCCGAACTACTTCCCGCTCCCGAAGCACTTGAAGCAGCTCTCACGAGTGCTGCGGCGCACAAAATTAATTTATTACAATGCAACAAATTACAACACTCATTAATATTTTAGCCAGGTTCTGTGTGTGCCTGCACCGCGCCAAATCCAAGGCAGCCAACTTCATAATATAACCTGCAAATAGTTAAAATGCCTACCCGTTTGCGGCGGCATTTCTCTCAGTGAGCTGCGTAGTTGGTCAAGAGCTGTAACATGTGACTGGCCTGGAATTTTATTCGCCGACAGGTCCAAGGAAGCTTGTAACCTGCATGTTGACTGGTTCAGCAGAAAATGACTAAAAAACATAGCACACGGGAACACGAGGGGACAAAGGGCGTGGTCCGGCGTCTGGGGCTGCGAGTCTCATACCTAATAAATCTGTAATTTGTAATTAATGTGAAAAATTGCCGGCCGAGACGGAGAACAAGCCTAAATTGTTATTATACGGCCAGAGTCCAAGTTCCAGTTCCAGTTTCTCGCCGGAGTGTGGGTCAGACTCATAACTCTTCCACAGTTCGTTTCTGATTCTGTGCGACTTGCTGGCCGGGTTTCATAAATATAAATTAAGCCACTTGACTAACGCACAAAGCGTGCGCGCCGGTCTAGCAAAAGTGAAAACTTGGTCAAGCGATTTAGTTGGCCAAAAAGCGAGGGAAAAGGCAGTGGTAATAAAGACGCACGAAAACCGGCAAAACATACGAGTACTTGTACTCTTTATTGCATTCGCCGGCACAGGTCGCTGTTAGATGGCCCCGCAACGATGGCATATGGCTCCATTGTCCGCCGAAAGCAACTCATGCGGTGTGATTAATATGGAAGATGGCCAAAAAACCAGGGAAGCACCTAGCCGGGCAGAGATAAAAATACATTTCTGAAGAGGTTATTTATAAGCCGAGAGACAACTCAATCAACGGGACGGTGGAAAGGCATTAGGAAATTAACAAAATACTTATAATTTATTGCCCAAAACGGTGGTACTGTATTCCAAAACCGTTTGTTTGAATGTTGCCAAATTTAGATTCAAACATACCAAGACCGCAGCGATATCTGGAACACAATTATTCCATTAGGTAATAAGCGAGGAAAAAACCTAGGAAATTAAATACCTTAAAGGTCGCCTGACAGCGAATCGGGCGTAAAAATGTCCGCATGATTGATAATATTCGAAAGTTGGCAACAAGGCCCGGCCAGCCGCAACGGCAACTAGGAAAATATCAAAATATATTGTATATTCGCAAGATCTGGACAATGTACCTGAATCCCCGACCGATCGCCGGCGATTTGCTATGGTTCCGAGCAGCGGGGGCAGTTCAATTGCTGCTACCCGGTCAGTCACCGAATGGAAACAATTTTTGTTTTTCGGCTTTTGGTAACATTTTTTTTTTGTTTTTTGTGGCTTGGCCAAAAGGTAACGCAGCTGAGTGAGTGATTCAATGGAGCAAAACGTGAGCCAAAGACGTGATACAACAACAGGGCCGTTTATACGCCTGATGAGCGAAACTGTGGGGCGGTCGATCGATCGGTCGGTTGGTCGGCCTTTTTTATGAAACGCCATCAAAATTGTTGTTACTCACTTGTGATATTTCTGCGTTTTTTTCCCAACGAATCAATCACAATGATTATGATAAATGATTTCAGAGTTTTCTGTATTTATTCACTATTTTCTTTCAAGTTTCATTGTTTGAATGGGGGGGCGGCAGGCAGGCATTTATGGCTCTCGGACGTTTTTGCATTATTACGCCGGATAATGGGCGATCAGGGGAGCTGAGCTTGTAATTGCTGGGCTTATAAATCACAGTGAAAAGATATAATTTCGTTTCCGATGATCTGTTGGCCATTGCCCGTTGGCCGACTCTTTGATTAGCACATTTGTCTGCGAGTTTCACTTTTAACATTCGCTGACCCATTGAACTACAAAAACTCTTGGATTTTTATTACTTCTTTGTTGTCCCGCCGCCCTCGCCCCCTTAATGCTGATTTATTTCTAGTTTCTGGCGTTTTTTATCAGCGTTTTTTCCGTAATCTTGTTAGAAAACTTCATTAGTGTCAACTGGAGTTTTCTCGGGCTGATTAATGTGTGTCAGGCGGCATAACTTTTCGGTAGTCCAGGCGGAAAAACCTGTCTGCCGCCTGTGAAAACTCTGTTCGGCTGCCACGCCCCTTTTGTGTTGGTCAAGCGGCATTAAGTCTTTAGTGTGGAATTATTAATTGGGGTGGACGTGGGGGGTGTGCATAGTAATGAGCCGGGCCAGTCGCTTATTAAATAATAAGGATATTCATGCACCACCAACGAGCGGTTCGTGTTTTTCGGGCCAACAACTTTCGAGGTACAGTAGAGCCTTGAAACAATGGTAAACTATCAATTTAATGGCTGGACTTTGCCTGGAAGGTTGTAACTAACAAAATAAATACATAATTCTCGTAGAAGATACCTTTTTTCATAGTCAAATATATGGTTAGTTTTGAAAATCTTAAATTTTAAACCCTTTAGATACGCCACTGTAGTCCACGACCAGTTTCCATTGCGTGACCAAATTTGACAACATTCGCCAATATTTATGAGTTATTGTATGGCATACGCAACGACCGTTTTGGCTAACATGTCCGACCACTTGTCCATTGCAGATCCAGCTCCAGATCCATGTGGCCGGAGCCCACCGACTGAGTTGCGTCCGCAGGTAGGAAAATGGCGGACGCTTTCCGGGATGCCAGCAGCACGCTGCGCTCCGTGTTTCCCAACTCGCGGCTGGGATCGCTGGCCGGAATGGAGAGCCAGCTGCCGGGGCCGCCGGACGCAGGATCCGAGGCAGCTGCGGACGCGGGAGCAGCCACCACGGCGGCCAGCCGGATCGGGGACGCTGGCAATACGGTGTCCGACGAGGACTGGTGGGCCAATGCCATCGAGGTGGACACCTTCGACTCGCCGCTGGCCTTCGATGCCAGCGAGAATGGACTGTGGAACGGGCACTTTGTGCCGCCGCCGCCCCGCCCGCCCTTTTTGGATGAAAGCGTCGCCGCCGACGGCCTCACCACCTGCGATCTGTGCACGTGGGCCTGGCAGCGGAATGCCTACTCCCTGGACGGTTCGATAGGTGAGTACTTAGCCCTGCTCCTGCTCCTGCCCTGCTCCTGCACCTTTTTCAATTAAAACTCTTCGGCAAGACAATAATCTGGCCGCCATGCGCCGATCGCTGATATCAATTTATCAAACTGATGTTGGGCGTGCGTGGCTCGATTGCTTTTCGGCAAGCGAGCAGAAAACTCCTCCTCCGCAGCCTTTGCACGGCAAAAAATTAAAGGTCTAGTTTACCCAAAAATGGCTTAATAACTCCCACATTTAAGTACATTGTATAGGATACAAGTGTTAGCGTAAGCTGTCTACAATTTAAGGATAAAACTGATGGGTTTTGGAGCTGCTTTTGATGGAAATTATCCTCAAATTAAATTTAACAAACTGTAAGAATTTAGTTATATTTATTTGGTAATATCCAGCATAACTAGTTTATTATTATCTTAAAACCCTAAGATATTCTNGGTAATATCCACCATAACTAGTTTATTATAATCTTAAAACCCTAAGATATTCTCCCTCTGCTCTGGAGCTTGCAAATTTAATTTGTGCGCATAACTCTTTGTGGCAGCTTTCGGCTTAGGCGTTGTTGCCCCAAAGTTCGGAGCGGAGCCAGCGATCTGGGGATCCTCCGGCACTATCGACCCGGCACATCGCCAGTCATTTGTCTCTGCGCTTGTAAAAGAAATCGGAATCAGCGGAGGATCCCGAGGAGGAGTGGAAAAGCCGGGGAAAACTTATGAAAATACAAGGCAGTGGGCGTGGGCCGCACAAAGATGGATAGATAGATTGCCAGCGAGGTGCTCTTTAATTTACTTGAGAACAAATGCACAAAGACTGCGCTAAACTCGATCGGAAGACGGAAATTCGAGGAAATGCAAGCCCAGGCAGAAGCCGAGGCCCAAATTAAACCACATGCAAGTCTCATTAAAAGCCAACTTACTTACTTACCTTCCCCAAATGCAAATTGCGCCCCCGGAAAAGAAAAAAACTTTCGGAACCTGTTAGAACTCACCCCATAACCCAAATAGCACTCGTAATAGCGCAAACCGAATGCCAAATGACCGCTGTCCATATGCACGTGGATGGTACGAGTATATATGGCATGGCATTTAGCCGTTTGCGGTATTTGATTTCCAGGAATCGCTTTCAGGGCAAATTGAAGTCATTATACATAGTAAAACCCCGGCCGGGTCTGTGCCACAGAAAGAGCCTGTGCCTGCGATGGGTGCCTGGCGTTATTAGGCTAATTATAGACCTGGAATGGAGTTGGAGTTGGAGTTGGAGTCGGAACGCTCAGCATTTTTCAGCGGGCCCATACATGCCACAAAGTTATATATATATATTATATATATACCATACAGTAAATTACTTTATTCATGNCGTAATAGCGCAAACCGAATGCCAAATGACCGCTGTCCATATGCACGTGGATGGTACGAGTATATATGGCATGGCATTTAGCCGTTTGCGGTATTTGATTTCCAGGAATCGCTTTCAGGGCAAATTGAAGTCATTATACATAGTAAAACCCGGCCGGGTCTGTGCCACAGAAAGAGCCTGTGCCTGCGATGGGTGCCTGGCGTTATTAGGCTAATTATAGACCTGGAATGGAGTTGGAGTTGGAGTTGGAGTCGGAACGCTCAGCATTTTTCAGCGGGCCCATACATGCCACAAATTCATATATATATATATATATTATATATATACCATACAGTAAATTACTTTATTCATGCCGACTGGGGCGACTGGTTGTCGCGCCAAATGTCTGGGATTTCCTGTGGCCAGTTTTTCGGCTCCAACGACGTGTCAACTAATTTGCAACACTCACCTGGACGGCGGGGCAGGCACTTCTATGGAAGTACCTGCGGCAGCCTTTGGCAAAGGCTTCCTAACTTCTTTTTTTTTTGCATCGTTTTGTGGGGAAGGGATTATCCGGCAAAAAATGCCAAGGCATGAAAAATGCTTTTGACTAATGTCTTAATTTTGTGTTTAGGTGTTTGCTGCGATGCGTTTTGAGCCAAGAGATCCCGAAAGGGAACCACGCTATACACTATCCCCAAAAAATCAATAATCCTGGTTTTCTCAGTTTGATAATCATATATTTGTAACCCTAAATAACTTTATTATTTCCTATAATAACCATATTTCCACCCCTAAACCAAAACTTAATTATAAGCTTAGGTGTTTGTTGCTGTGCGTTTCCCGAGAGGCGACCACGCTATACCCTCTCAAAAAATCTATATTTCAAACCCTAAATAACTTTATTATTTCCTCTAATAACTACATTTTCTCCCCCAATACCCAAATCTCGAAAACCCAGCGAAAAAATCGTGCCTGGACTGCAGCGAATGCCATTCACTCCGCTTCATCTGGTCGAAGTCTCCTCCAAATTGAGTTTTTGCATGTCGTGGCCGTGTCTGGGATTTGCTTTGTTTCGTGGCTGTTTCGGTTCTCAGCCGCAAAATTGACAGCTGAATAAAATGTTATTATATTTACACCATAATTTGCATGGCAATTAATCAAATGGCATGCAGAATTCGACGAAGGCAGCGGAAAGGTAAAGGCAATCCCAGGCGACACATTTCTGGGAATTGTTCTAACAAAGTTTGCCGGGGCGAGCCCAACAGCGAAAACAAAAAGCGAACGAAAAAGTTTCGACCCGGCTAAATGTCTTTATTAGGGAGTTTGTATGGCAAACAAAGCAAAAATGGAGCTCGTTAAGGTGGGAAAAAATCCGGCAAAAAAACAGCGACACATTAGGAAGCCAGAATTGAAATACAGGGAGAAATATTAAACATGCAGAGTTGCTGCTGACTCATAAAGGTTTAAGATTACTTGCAGGCCAGCAGGATGTTTCAGGAAGTTAAAAACGCCAACAGCCGCCCGCCCCATTAATCGAATCATTTTAATAATAGGAAATCCCCCATTTTTATGGCTCTTTCTGGGACCCATTCCAGTCGCACATGCTCGTGCTTTATGGCAGATTAAGTTAACCGCTTGATTATTTCAACAGCATATTTTGTATAATTTATGCCCCACTTTATGCCGCCCCGGCGCACCCACAACAGCCATAACAAAAGGGGAAAAAAGCATAAAGGGTAACAATTCTATATTCTGCAAATATTTACAGCAATTTGTGGCACAATAATAAAAATGAAAGGTCTCTCGGCCAGAGCCCAACCAACCAAGCAAAGACCCAAAAAAGGACTCGTGTTTGACTTTGTGTGGCTGTTGAATAAATGTTTTATTGCAACAATAACAACAAAATCCAAAACAACATCGGGGGAACAAAGAGCCAAAGTCTACGAGCAGCTGTTGAAGCCCGCCACCCCCCTATTTTGATATTTTTATTGTGGTGGCGGAATAAATTCAAATAAATAAATTTAAGTTGCTGATTTCGTTCACATAAAGCATTGCATGGCAACAGCTTCAAGACTATTAGAGCCTTTGTGTCCTGGTTACACCATAAATATTGAAGGGCCATGGACGAAAACATTTATTGGCAGATTTATGCCAGCTCAACGCAATTCTAAAAGTTATTTCCATTTCCCTACAATAACAGGATTAGCAGGAACACAGTCAAGTGGGAGTCTAAGCAGCTTACAGCTCAAGGGAATACTATAAGAGATATTTGTGCAGTAAACTAAATGATATTTTCAAACGACACACATTGGGAAGGCCAAATAGAATTTGTAAACAAACGTGGCATATTTGAGACTGTGTAAACAAATGAGGTTGGAATATTTTCCCGGGATATTTTGGTTGCGAAACTCACCAATTATTACACCATGTAACTTAAGGTACAAATGGTATATTAACTTGCTTCAAATGTGTGTAGCAGGCAGAAGAAGACGTCATAGACCCCACAAGGTATATATAATCTTGATCATCATCAACGAGTCGATAAAGTCGTGTCTGTCTGTCCGTTTGTCTGTCCGTCTCTTTGTATAAACACGTCGTTGTCTGAGATGAAACTAGAAACGTAATTCTTTTTGATTTAGGTCCGGTATATATGTATGCATATAGGGTTTCTTACCGCCTTCGTTATTTTCAAAAAACTCTATTTTTTCCACAAATTTAACAATATCTCCGAGATGGTAGAATCTAGAGACAATATTCTTTCTGTTTTCGGTGCGTATAGCATATGCGCAGTATATATTTGTCTATATATCACAAATGGTTAAAGCAGGAGATATAAGTCTTTCAGCTTACAGTTAAAAATGTAAATATCCCGCCATGTCCCAAGTATTATAAATATCGGACCATAAATAATGATGATACAGCCTTTCCCAGCGTTAATGCCTGGTGAATGCCTGGTAAAAATTGGTTTTTTGTTTCTGTAATATTTTTTTAAGTTCTTTTGCTCAATCTCCTGGCATCCCTAGAAGAAAATACTCATAATTTTCCGCTTCGACTGTGCCCACTGACCATCGGCAAGCTGTTGACCAAAATACACGACTAATCCGAAGATTATGAAATTTATGCAAAACCACAAGGGACGTGATTTTTATGCTGCCGCATCGGGTGTGAGACGTTCCAAACTGTAAGCGGAAATGAGTGAATTCTTGGCGGGTTTTTTTCGTTGGCCAACTTTTTGTGTATTGTACCTCGTGGTGGTGCCTTCTGTGTGCTCTGAGTCGTATAATTGTTGCAGCAAACGCACTGTGGCCTGAAGCCGTAAAAAGTAAACATAACATAACAAAGCACTGCCACAGCACCCGAGGCGGAGCCTGGGCCGAAGTGAGAAAACTTATTTGCTATTTTCATGGAATTTTCCATAATTTCTGCTTCGCTTATTGTTGGAGTTTCCTACGTTTTCTTTTCAGTTTTTGCCGTTCCTGTTTTTTGTGGCTTCTCCCCCCAAAACAGCCCTCGCAAAATGCTAAAAAGATAAACAAGCAACGATCCCAGAGAGATTGGAAAATTATTATTGCTGCCAGTGCATCAAAATGATTATGATGGCACTGGGCACTGCTCGGTGTGTGAGCGGGGCGCATTTCCATAATATTTTTAACTTTGTTTACATTTTGCATTTTTATTGTGCCGTCGTCGACGTCGTCATCATTTTGCTGCTCCCTCGGCTTTGTTCCTTTTTTAATCAATTAGGGCGCGCCTTGTGTGGGGGGGCCCGAATCGAATCCCCGCGAGAAAAACGATCTGGACCACACACAGCATATGCGCAGGCAGTCGGAGATGCGGGCGCTCTGTTAATAGAATTGCTGAAATGTTGATTAAAATAGTTTTCACTTTTTAATTACAATTTATGCGTTTAATTTCGTGCCATTCTTCCCCGCACTGCAGCGGCGGCGGCAGCGGCAGCATTTTGTTACTAATTATTTGTGAAACGATATCCGACTCTGGGCCGCAAGATCAAAGCACCCAGAGTCCCGCAGAAACGTCAGACAAACATTGTCTCGCTCCTCGCAGCCCCGGCTGGAACATCAAAGGAAACTGTAGCCTCAGTTTTCCCGTCCCGGAATATAAACAGAGTTTTCCCCTTGCGGGTGGAGGGGCCGCTCTATTTGTTGGGCGGTGAAAAATAAAAATTAAAAATCAATTTTTCGTTGTTTCTCCCCCACAGCTCATTAGCACCGTCCGTCCAGGCGGGGGAGGGGCGGTACGTTTTGTATTCAAATACAAAACAAAACTAAAATAACTTACGAAATTTTGCAGCCAAGCGACAAGTTCCGCTGTGGTATTTTTAGGAACTTGAAAATCTAATTTACTAATGAGCCGTGAGCCGTGAGCATTCGAGAAATGCACATAAATTTCGCCTAATTGAAAATCCATGCGCGCATAATTATGTGCGTCGGTCGGCATTAAATTTTCCCCAAGATTCCCCCGCGTTTTCAGTGGAAATGGCACTCCGGGGAAATCCGGTGGTGAGTGGCCCAGGTCAGTGACGGCTTAAAGATGCATTTTAGTGCAAAGGCTCCCCCGCGGCCAATTTCCCCAGGAATTCAATCACCCGTCCGCCAAAAGGCCAAGATTAATGGCAAGATCACGGGCTCCCAAAATAAGAGTTTATCCCCGCTTAGTGACCCCCAACTGTCATTCAATCTGGTGCAAATTAAATTAAAATGTAGGCAAAGTCGGGGCCATTAAAGCCGAAACAAAAAGATCAGCCAGCCGGGCAATCAGCCACATTAACGGACTTTCCACCGCCAAGCCAGTTGTGTGGGGAAACCAATTTCCCAAGCAGGTGGGAGTGTGCAAGTGTTCAGTGGCCTCCTGGCCTTTTGGGCATTCAAAACGAGACTTTTCTGGCCAAAGAGATCATAAAAGTTTTTATGAACTGACAACGACAGCAACGACAAGCGTCGCTCCTGTCCTCCGTGCCCCAATGTTTACCCTAACACCTAATGTTTAACTAATTTCAAATATGTTTTTACGACAGCCTACCTGGTCAGCCCTAAAAAAATAAGCCCGTGTTGTCCCGTTTTTATGAGAGAACCCCCCGTCTGTTCTACTGTTTAAATTTTGATTAAATGCGATGCATGGCGTAGATAAGTTCCATGTAACTGTTGACTTTTTTGGGGTCGAACCGCTCCGGCAAATAGCGATCGTGGCAAGATACTCCACTCGTATCGTATCCATGAGGCCCTCTTACATTTTGCATTTGCATGGGCGGGCGATATGGATCAACGGAAAACAGTAAAACGTCTCTTTTTCGTCTGGGTTTCCACCTTTTTTACGATTTGCCCCTTGTTTGTTTAATTGTCTTTTACTGTGGCATTTAAGGCTGACTCGGGTTTTATTATTTACCGACTTGTGTGCGACAGTTTGCCCACAGAAGAACGTTTGTGCTTGCCAAGTCGAAGGTGATATGCACTTCAGTTCAGCCACAAAATTTTCCTTTCAAAATTAACTTGATATTTCCTCACCCAAATAGTTAAACTTGGGTGGAAAAACTTATCTTTTGGTTGCATAAATTGAGCCTCCAAATCGCCTGAAAACCTCATAAAATACAGAGCTCGTTCCCCTTCGCGTTTGGCCCTTAAAAAACCCCAACACACTCACCTCAATCCCTTTCGAAAACTATTAAAAGATCTTTCGGAAATGTGTTTTTCCGTTTAAATAGTATATATACACCAGATTAACCTAATGCGCCATATAAATAATCGGCCGGGGAACCAACATTTTCCATTTGGTCCGCAGTGGGCGTGTTTTATGCATTTTTCAAATATAAAGAATCTTCTTGGCTGGGTCATAAATAAAACATTTGATTTTTGTAAGCTCTGGGGCACATAAAAAATATTTTCAAAACAATAAAAACAGCTTTCTGCACCAATTAGCATTTCTATGTGTCGCCGTGTTCCCTGGTAAATTTAAATTCGAGTTGCGCTTCATTAAATCACAAATTTGAATTTGTTTATTTTCGGTTGAATCGCTAGCGAATGTCTGCCGGTTTCTTGGGGCCCGTGCTCAAGTTTTCGGCCTAATTGACTTTGCCTATAAAGTTCGCGACTCGCAAATTAGGGCGGAGCTGCTGGTGGTGGTGGTGGGCGGGGCAAAAAACACACTGCCATACAAGATTTATATTTGCCGCAAACTTTTCGTGGAAATGCGAATGGAAATGGAAGTGGAAATACAAAGAGGCGAATATACAAAACTAATTAAAATTCAACTTGGCAAAAAGTTTTCGCCTAAGCAATAAATATTGTAAAATATGTACCCCGACACCCGGGCAACCTGCCTGGCACGCCCCCCGGCCCACATCTGTTTCCTGGGTGCCTTGCCTGGGAAGTGGCGCATTCCTTGGGTTTCCGTGCGGGGCTCCATTTGTCATTGGAGTGCCAAAGTTTTTTGGTGGCTCTGCGAGAACCCATTGCCATTGATAGGTTCCATTTAAAAGTTGCCAAATGTTGCCGCCGGCAAAATCTCAAGGAAAACTCCGGAATGTGCTCTCTGGAGCAAATGCAATTAATCAGTTCTCGGGTTAACAGAAACTAATGAGCAAAGTCCTTCAAGAAATGCCTCGGGTTTGATAAATTGCGTTCATTTAAATAGAGTCACTGCCGGAGTTACCAACCTAAAACAATTAAAATCCGGTACCATTTTTGTACCCGGCTCTTAAAAATAACAAGGAAAACCGAAGCTTTTCCGATTCCAGACATCAACAGCCGAGTCGATCTAGCCATGTCCATCTCTCCGTTCGTCTGTTTGGCTGTTTGAACGCCTAGATCTTGGAGACTATAATAAATGGAGAAAAAACAATAGCATATTTAAAATTGTGTGATACCAATTCAGCAAAAGTTTGATTTAAAAATGAGCTACCATCCACCGCACCCCCGCAAACCACGAAAGTCTGTGGCATCTACAATATAAGCTCTAGCACCACTAAATTTGGATAGTAAATTGGTAGAGCCAATATCCATCTGTGTCTTAAATATCAGCGGGTTAAGCCCACTTCTTTCTGCGCAAATTACAAAAATGTGTTGCGCCCACAAGCTTCTCCATAGAAATATGCCGCGCAGTTCCGCAATGTTTATCCATGATCTATAAATCAGGGGAAAACTGAGAACTGGGTATTTATAGTCGAGACAATCGGCTGTAATTGTTCTTACTTGTCTCAACTCAGACTGAGTCGAGGAAAACACAAGAAATCGAAACTCATTTCGAGAAGCGACAACAAAACACCTGAGGGGCACAAGCACGGGGGACATTTATCATGCCGCACTAAAAGTCAAACAGGAACTGGATCTTTATTTACCTGTCTGCCCAAAGGCATTACCTGGCCGGTTTGGCCACGGGGTGCCCTCGGGCGAAGAAGGACCAACAGAAACCCTAAGAAGGTGAAATGTTTGCCCCAGAACGCGCGTGATAAACCTAATGAGCCAAGGGGCACTTGGGAAACTCAAGATAACGATCGGGAAAACGTTTGAACTAAGAAGAAAATCGTGTGCCGTGCGGCATATAAAACTGTTGTCACTTCATTGCCATGGCATTTAAATATTTCAATTTGTGATGCCTAAAAGGTTTCTCCTCCGTCTTTCTAGTGAAATTCCACGGCAAGATATCAAATTCAATTAAGACATTTCAACATTAAATGAGCCGCAGACACAGACGCAGACGCTGAGATATACAAACGAAGTGGCCGGGTGAAATATCTAGGAAATATGCATGAGAGCTTCTCGGACATAATTCTGCTTCTAAATAATTACATGAATGTTTAGTAGATAATTTGTTGGCATTGTTATGCAAATTTCCACTTGGCAAGGAAAACTAAAAACAGAAAACTGAAGAGCTGCAGCCATAATTGAGACATTTGATTGTATGGAAATCCCATTCACATTCTGGATACTTTCGCATATTAAATGAGAATTAAAATGCCGCGGCTTTGGCTTCTCCTTATTAATAATGATAACTCTTATGTAGATTTTGTGTATTTCATTTCTTTTTTCTTTTTTTTTGCTGTCGGTGGGCTTGACAAATGGCGGATACCGAAAAATTCCCTTCTGTCTCTGCTTAATTTGCCGGGCTTCTCTTCGGAATCTTCGGAACGATCGCTATCTGGCCGGGTAATGCCTAATTTATGTGGCAACTCTGGCTCGGTTCGGGCCCTAATTTATGCCCCTCGGCCCGGCCCGGCCCGGCTTTTGGCTTATATAACTCACATTTTTTATTCTGTTAGCCATGGTGTTCCACAAGCGTGTTAATGCACTAATTGTTTTTGGCAATTAATCAATGTTTATGTGGGAGAAAAGTTGCGCCTCCGTCTCTCGTGTCGCAAACAAATAAATAATAATTTACGTTGACATTACATTAATTCAGTGCAATGTCTGGGCCAGAAAACTTCGACCCTATCAGGCATTTCCCGCTGCGGATCCCAGTTGTTAAATTGAATTTCCCGGCTCCTTTGCATAATTGAATTTTCCCCGCCGCCCGTCCGCTCGTCCGCTCGTTCTGTTCTGTTCTGCTCTGTGACAGTGAACAGATTTTTGCTTTTACTTGCCAAGTCAAAGTCATTTAATGGCATTATGCCAATATATATATCTGTGCAACGAGTGCCAAACGGCAAGCGCTGGAATATTTGCTGGCTCAAATGTAACAAAAAAGCGGAGACAAAAAACGCGAGTAATCAAGGCAGGGCACACAAAAAACTTGGCAGACAGTTCGCTGGCAGGTTTTTAAGTGAAAAGTTCGAAGGATTCCCAAGGGTTTTTGTTTGATTTTGCACAAAGGTGCGGGTTTCTTAAAGAACTCTGAAAAAAACGTCAATTATTGATTGCTCCTGATTTGCTCAAGGAAACGAAACAACGTTTTCTATACCATGTACCCTTAAATTACAATTATCTCTAAAATGGTGGGAGCTAGGAACATAATTCTTTGTGTTTTAGGTGCATTTAGTTTACTTAAATATTCTGTCTATGNCTAGGAACATAATTCTTTGTGTTTTAGGTGCATTTAGTTTACTTAAATTTTAGCCACGCCCTTTTCCGCCTCTGAAATTTTCAAAAAACTTTATTTTCTAAATGGTTAAGGCAAGAGATATAAATCTTTCTGCTTACAAATAACAATTTAAATATCCAGCCATGTGACATTTTTTACAAGGATCTCTCAATAAATAATGATGCTACGGCCGGGTAAAAATAGGTACGTGGTATCTCGACTACGGCGTTTCCACTTGTTTATCCCTTGTGATCCAGACACCCCTTAGAAATACCATTCAGCCTATTGTTCCTTTTGTCAAACAAACTGTTAGGCCACCCCCGCAATTAAAAACTCCGAATTCAGTCCACTAAATTACCTGCAATACCACTTGGTATTGCGGTAAAATTAAGTCATTAAGCAGGCACAAAAAACACACAGCAACGCGGAAAAAACTCTGAATAAACAACGGCTAATGATAGCAACAGTAGCCAGTTTCTCTCACCTGCCAAAAAAAAAGGAAAACAAAGTACGGCAGAAGTGAAAAAAAACGGGCCAGTGGAAGGTAATTTTCCAACAGGGTAGCAGCTTGAATGCCGTGTGGTATTGACCACAAATTAACAGTTGTAACAATCCCCCGCCACCCCCCACTAGCCAGGGAAAAATGTTGGCCATAAAAAAAAAAAGCTGAAACCTGCTACCAACCTGGTTCGTCTGCAGTGCGTAATTACGGTGCACATTACAAACAACACACATACCCGGGGAGTCGCATTTGCACTTAATTGTGGCGCTTAATTAGACCAAAAAGGTGCAGACTCAGAACCCAGACAATGGCCCAAAGCGCCGCCGCTGCCACTGCTGCCGCTGATGAGTGTCGAGTTGTGTTTGAAGAGTGCTCTGTGTTTCACATGCAATTCAATTCAAATGTATTTACCCAACATCCCCTCTGGCGTACGCATTTGACAACTCAATTTCGCTTAATTGTTTGTAATTGTTGTTATTGCTGCTGCTGCTGATGCTGATGCTGGAAAGGATTTCTTTGCCATCTCCCCCCCAAGTTGCAATCCCCGAGCTCAATGAAATCGCAACCCGAAAAGTTGCCCAAATTGCATGCGAAATTCTTGCGAAGCTCCGCCAGCAACTTTTCAACTTCTGTTGAAAATTTTCGGCATATGTCGCATCTTTGCGCCATTCCCGATTCCCGATCCCCAGTCCGTATTTCGTATCTGTATCTTGTATCTGCTGGCGCCGCCGCTGGGGGTCCTGTCGGTCCCCCTTTGCTGGATGCCTCCGCCTTCGCCTCCGCCCCTGCTGCTGCCCTGCTGCTGCCTCTGCGCCTGCGCATTCAGTTTAATTTTTATTTCAGTTTCGCTGACAATTTGCAGCCGAACTGACCGGCAGAAAGAAACATTTTTTCAGTGCGTTTTATTTAACGAGTTTCGGGGCCGAACGCATGTCGTTGTTCATTTGATTATCGCCACTGTCGCCATGTAATTTATTATATTGGCTTAACCGAGTCCATACGCAACCTGGCCCTCTTTTTTATGGCTTTAACCTTTTGGGCAACCGCCGCGTTGCTGACATTATTTAATTTGTCATTTAATTTTGGTGCTTTCTTCTTTTTTTTGGCACCGCGAATCGCGGGAATCGGAGAGTTTTTTGCGCCGCCATATGTTCCAAGAAAGTTGCTTGTATATTTGCAACTCCAGTGCGTTGTGTTTTGCTGACATTTGACTCACAACAGTTGTGGCTTCCGCCTAAGAAATGGCTTCACCTGAACGACGGGGTCAGCTTTCCCTGTGAAAACCATCAAGATAACTGCAATTGCCGCCTGGACGTTTAATTAATTATCTCGCATTTAATTTGAATCGCCGAGTATCGCCCACCGTCAGCGCACTCAAATTCCAATGCCAAAAAAGTCGCTAAATCATTTCTTAATTGCTCAATTTGAAAACAAATGCGAGCATTTAATTTAATTGTGTGGACTCTTAATTGAGTCGTAGTTCGATGCCAGGCGATGCCTTTTATTCCATGGCACGAATGCAACTGGGCCACGCCCCCTACCACTCGATACGCCCGATACTTTGTTAGATAATGCCCGGGAAACTTGTTGCGACCGCCTGTTCATTTTCGGCATTTTTGGTCTGGCAATTAAAAGCGAAAAAAATGTGCGACAGTTTTTCGAGGCACAAATGCTCAGCTGCAGTGCCGTGGGCCGGCAATTTTAATGATTTACAGCAGTAGCGGCTTTTCCAGGGGCTCGTTTCAGGCTCTCCCACTTGGGCAGGTGGGTTGCTGGTGTCGAAATTTGCATATGCTTTATGCATTATGCGATAATGCGCAATAAACGTCGTGGAATCGAAATTATGTCGCGGGCTTTCGGCATTTGAGATACAAGCCTGTTAACTTCAAGATACTGCAGCGGCAGTGCGATGGGAGATGGGGGAAAAATGTGGCCATAAATCAACAGCATTTTGATATTACAATAACTTCAATTGAAGTGGGAGCGATTGTGGAAGTTTGGAATAACATATTTCTAAGGGTTTCCTAGCCTTTAAATATCTTTGCTTCCTTTACTGCCTTTGAAAAGATATCATTTTACCAGGAGCTTTATCGTAACCTCCTTGCAGACTTCCTCCTCGTATGGTCGGGCCATGTAAACGGGGGAGTTGGGAGCCATAAATCTTGAGAGCATTTGGCCGCAACGCATCATCAATCATCTGCATGCAGATCGATTATTACAATTGCTGACAGACAGACACACAGAGACGTGAGTTGGCGGCGGCGGTTGCATCTGCGGGCTCTCATTTGTATCTGATGGATGTATCTGCGGCAACCTCCTGCTGCTGTTGCTGCTGCTGCTGCAACATGCCAGTTCCGCGGAAAACTTTAGCACAGCTGCACAGCAAACTTTTGCTCGTGTCAAGTCCTAAAAGTTCCGAGAAAACCTTAAAAACTCTGCGGCAGCGGCAGCGGCTGCGGCTGCGTCCATGTTCTATGTCGAAAAAAAGCGAACAACGAAAAACTGAGGCATTACAACTGCACAGACATTGTCCAGTTTGGCCCGGCACGAAATTATTTTAATGAGTTGCCAATTAGGGCCGACGAAATAGATCAGTCAGCGAGTGGGGGGCTGCTAATAAATACCTGAAATCAGCCCCTCGAATTGGGGCCCGCGATTGCGTAGAGCGGTGAGCAGCGCGCACACCTGTTTCCACAGGCGAGTGGCATAAATACGAGGTCCCCCTGATGTTTTTAGCTATTTACGAGTCTTTTGGGGAATCGCATTCAGATCCCGGAGCCTGACAGCATCCGACAGGCAACAGCGGCGGAGGCAACCTTGAGCCGCCATCCGAAGGGGGACACACGATGGAATGTTGCAGATGTTGCATGCGACATGCCCTCGAAATGCTGAGTACACTCGCATTCAGATGTGCAGAGCCTTGAATTTATAATTTAGTTTTCTCACAGAAATTAAAACAATGCAAAGGTTTATTACTCTACTTAGGTTTACGGCTTACATATAAAGCTAACCAGCCTTGACTAAATGCAGAGCTCTGGGGATCTTTATTACTATAAACCAGTTAAAGTAACATAAACATAATATATAAATCATTTATGAGCAATATTTTAAGAGGCAATAATTTAAAGCAAGGCAATTATTCAACAAAGATTGGTAAAGGCTAAATGTTGTATAAAGTTAGTTGGAATTCTATGAAAATCTATTAAACAATTTAGTGATTTGTTAATGTAAATTCAATGCCATTAAAGCAAGCAAAGTTTATATTTATATACTCGGTGCTTCTTCAAAGGAACAAGGGAAAGGCAGATTTTCCGAGCCCCTCAATATACGAGTATATATCTTG
>JAJJHQ010002270.1:569420-582313 GCA_021223825.1 Drosophila ironensis
CCAATATCTATCTGTGTTTCAAATATCAGCGGGTTATGTCCACTTCTGTCCGCGCAAATGACAAAATGTGTTGCTTCGCCATAGAAAAATGTCACGCACTTTTCATAGAATATCAATACTATTATAATGTTCTTAGAATCATGTTTTATTTGATATTTTAACCAAAATTAGTTTCCATTTAATGGTATTCTATGGTATTCTGACTTCAAGGCTGCCAAATGCCCCCGCCACTTGGTTGTTTTATTTCTTTGCCGACAACTCGTTACTTCAATTAACAAGTGGAGAGCTGCAGCTCGTTATACCCATTTCCCCCGGCTTTGTTTTTGTTTCATTTCTCATTTTTCTGATGCTCGTTTTTTTTTTCGTTTTTTATTTAACACTTTCTGAGGCGCCGCTTATTAACGCGCTTCCTGCCGCTGACCACGCCCACATCCTCAATTCAAGCGAAAATTGCTTTTCACTCGCTCTCCCATTCTGTTTGTTATTAATTACCCGGCTCCCAAAGACGCTACGCAGTTTCCAGTTTTCGAGCTCCGTTCGCCTCGTGGCTACGTTTTTTGGCCAATTGAATTATAACGAAGCGAAGACAATGAAACGCAGGGAGCTGCTGAAACTCCACTCCAAACCCTAAAAAACGGCTGAAATGATGAGGAGGGGTGAGGAGGGGGGAGGGGAAAGGATGGTTGGCCGGTTGGTTGGAGTGGAAACATAATGGCGTTTGCTTTCATTATAGCACCGGGCATAGCATAAATATTTAAGCAACTGACAATGAGATAACAAACGATGGACCGAACGGGGGCAGTGCAGAAAATTTATAAGCGCGCAATCGAGGTCGAAGGCAGGGAGGTTGGCCCAGGGGTACCAGCAAATGTTGATAGTCCATTCATCAGTTAGTAGCGCCTAAATTACGCTCATTTACTAGCCCCCCTGTAGTCCTGCCGCTTGTTTGTTTATGCCCTAAGAAAAAGTTTAAACCGATGCAACAAGAGGTAATTTGCAGTTCTATAAAAATATATAAACAAGGCAACCTAATACAAGTATTTTAAAATCCTATCAATGGGGAACTCTTTAATAAAATGGAATCAATTACCTGGTAAACGGCTCAAATACAGAGCATTGACATTTCGACTTTCTCTGACCTCCATTTGGCCATCTTCCATTTGGCTTCGGCTTTTATCAAAAGGATATAAAACACAGCTTGGAAAGGCCAAAGGCTCTCTGAAATATTTATATGCGTGTTGATTTCTGTTTGCTGAATTTAACCTTTCCCCCGCCGCGCCGTTTGCATGGCCAACGGGGGGAGATGGCCACTTTGAGATAACGGCTAGGCGAAAAGGGTCAAAAACGCAGCCAGCCGCATGTGTTGGCCCGAAAAGGGGATGGAATGGCTGGCGGAGTGGGTCAGAATGAGCTGGAAGTGCCGCCCCGTACCGCTCGCCTCATTTAACTACGGCCATAAATATTCCAAATCACCAGCGGGGGCAGCGACGTTAACGGCGACGCCGACGTCAGCCTCGAGTTGTTAAGATAATAAAGTTTGTAATTAATTTTGCATCGTTAAATGCGCCATACATATGTAAGTGAGCATTTAAGAGAAGTCAGCCCGCACTCGAGTTGATTTCCAGTTGTTGTCCTGTATTTTCGAACCGATTTTAATCGCTGCACAGTCTCCGCGGAAAGCGGCCTAATTGACTTTCCTCACGAATTCAGGCATTTCCGTCTCAGTTTATTGCTAGGCGAAAGACCTTTTTCCAAGAGCTTGATCTACAGTGATTCTACATCCAGTTTTCAGTTGATAGATCTTCCAAAATTCAATGATTTTTTCTAAAATAAAACAAATTTTTAGTTGCTATATCTTCAAAAATTCAATTTTTTCTCAAAAACCAAATTTCCAGTTGCTAGATCTTAAAAAATTCAATTTTTTTAATACTATAAACCAATTTATAGATTTAGTTGTAGTTTTATTAGTTTAGTCGGAAAAAGAATTAACTTCAGAATATCATACATTTCCTTATTAAATCCAGGTACCACTGTATTATTTATGATCCTACGAACGAGCATATATTCCGCTACCTATTCATATTCATAACTTTTTATGAATTCATCATCTTTATCGCCATCGCGCCATAAAAATTGCATAATCATAAAAGTATTACATCCACCGCCGGCCAGGCCGATCATTCAGTTTTATTATGCCCACATGCACTGCCGGCCCAAGATATATCTACCTTACGCTTCTTTTTCATTAATTTATTTATGTTTTTCCCTCTACTTGCAGATACCGGCGGCGAACTTGGATGGGCATTCACCCTAATCATAGTTTCAATCATATCGGCTCTCATAGGTGCTATTGTAATGGTCATAGTTCTAAGATGTAGAAGGTGAGTTCGCGTTTCAAATATAATAAGTATACGTAGCAATACCCTCAAAAATTAGACTATGAATTCTTATAATTAACCACATGGTAATAATTTTCAATATGATGCTCAATTGCCAACCATAAATTTGAATCATCCTCTTAAGAGCCCATAAATTGACCGTTCAGAGTTAATTGGCCAAAACAGCGGCACATATAATGCGAAGACAAATAATGAAAATAAAGAATAAACAGTCACATTTTGGCATTTAGCTAGAAAAATACCACAATTAGTCATGATAAAGAAAAAACCGCGCACACATGAGCTATGAGTTGTGGGGAGGATATTCAACTCTTAACCCTGCGACGACCCCGCGATCCGTCATGTGGCGACATTTACAACGCCAGACAAATTGAAAAGGAAAAAAAAAAGCAAGCATATAACCATTTATATAAGTATTTGCGCGAATATCTGAGCTGTGGGATCTGTGTAACTATAAAGATTTACAATGCATTTGCCCACATAGGCGGCACGAAGCGGCCAACACCAGCAATTCAATTAAACGCCCACCAAAAAATAAATAAACCTCTTAAGTGAGTCAACGGCAATGGCAACGGCAACGGCGCTGTTGCCGAGAATAATCGATGCCGAAAACAAAGGAACATGAAATTGCTTTATTACTTAATTGCTCTTTAAAAGAAACACAACAGCAGTTTTGCCACAGGCGTTCGTTCCACCTATTTTGGCCAAAAACCATAGTCGGGGAGTCTATCAAAAGGCCACTGGAGAGTGGGTCACACACTCGAGTTACGAGTTAAATGGCCAGCGCTCGCAGGGAGATGCTTTTCGGGGCGGGGGCGGTACAGAACAACACACGCGAGTGCCAAATTAACAAAGATTTTTTGTAATTTTTTTTGTACTCCAATCTAAAAGCGAATTTGAATCCAAATTCGAACTCGCAGCCGAGTCCGATTGGCGGTCTGCGCAGGCGCCGCAGCTTGTTTAATTCACTGCTGCCGTGGGCTTTCCAGCTACCAGCTTGAAGTGGAAACGCTGGCCACATGTCGCGTCCAATTAAATTGTCATGTCGTCTTATTTGGCGGCATGTTTGCATAAAATTAATTTTGCAAATTATTCGCCCAAGCCGGCAGTTCGAAAAGCAAACAAATGTGAAATGCGAATCCGAACGGGAGTTGAATGGAGTTGTCTTGTGTACATAAATAAATACGCTACCAAAGTGGAAATCCGATTGAAATTTGCAAACAATGGAAAACAGTAGGATGTTGGCCATCAAAGAATGAGTATTCATATTTTTACCTACATTGTTCTTTTGGATACTTTGGAAATAGAAAGCTTTTTCGGTACAGAAATAATGGCTAGGAAACTAGAACAACTCTGTAATATAAAAGATCTTAAATATGTAAGTAAAAACATCTAAATTATACCCCGACAATGAAATTAGTTATTCTCTATCTATTTTAGTCCCCAAAATCTAGGCCTTCATACGGACAGACGGACGAACAGACAGACGGACGGACAGACAGACAGACTGACAGACAGATTTATACTATATGGGGAAAACTATATATCGGAAAAGCTTCCTTCTGCCCTTGTTCGTTTTAAGAACCGGGTTTAAAAAATAGATGAAAGATTGTTACCAACAATAGAAAAGAATTAGACATCCGATCCAAAGATTTATTTTAAAATTAGTTCCCTAGATCCCAGAGATTATTTAAATTAATTCAACCACTCTCAACAAGTAATCTTTGTACTTAGATTGCCAAAATCGTTGTCGTATGCAAGTTGTCTCAATCAGGCGCTTGTGTGCGGCCTATTCTCACGGTTTTTGGACCAAATTTGATTTTGCATTAATCACCTGTACCCCCCTGTACCCCCCTGTAGCCCACTGTGACCCCCGGCCGAATGTCACGCTGCTTGCCTTGCCGCTCAGAGTTAGTCACTCATTTTGGGACTTGTTTTCGCAACCGTTTTTAAGCCGGGCCCGGTGTGTGGAGCATGTCACGTCGTGGTCGGACGTGTTGGCTGCCAAATTAGCAGCAATTACATGTAATATCGGTTACACTTATTTGCATATTGATGCAATTCTCGATCTGGTCGTAATGGTGCTATAAATTTGCTTGGCACATGTCTCCACCACATCAGAGCGCAGCAGCGCTGCAGCGGCTCGACGTTTGTTTTTCGGCTGCGACCACCTTATTGGAGCCCAGGTCTTAAGTGGCACCTGCCATTCGGATTTGTGTACTTGTGCCATTTGTTGCTGCTATTTCAGTGCATTTATTTCGGCTTTTTGACAATGTTTGCTCAACGTCTAGACGGGGTAATGGTCACACATGGGCCGGCCTGTCGGAAAAATTTCAAAGAGCCATTACATTTCCAGAGCTGTGCGGGTTGACAGTTGGAACTGGTAAAAGGATACTTGGATTACAAGAAGTTTAATTAATAAATACCCAATACTGTAATAATCAATTGAAAGTTTAGCAAGCACTTTAAGCTAATTTAAAAGCCGATAGCTTTGACCCTTTGCTTTGATCTCGATTTTACATTTTCCACCTTTCGATATGGATTTAATTTTCAAGCCGAAACCAAGGTCTGCCGCCCGCCCCGAAACCTCAATTTAGTGGCTCTCCGTTCGGTTTTATAGCCGCAAAAACAAAAGTCAAGTTTAGGCCGCTTAATGCACTAAAGACACAAAAAGGCGTGTTCAATTAGCATGCTAGAAAAAACGCGATCAACCCAAAAAAAAAAAAAGAGAAACACGAGAAAATCGAAACTACAAGCGCAGAAAATTGAACATAACGCGCCAGAGGAAAATCGCAGGAAAATAAGCTGAAAACTCGAAGCCAAGGCCCCCAAAGACAGCGCCGGCTGCTTGTTCAATTTAATTGAACTGAGGAGAACAAAAACTACAACTGAAACCAGAGCTCAATGTTGGTAAAAAACATGGAAAAAAAAAGAGGGAATCGAATTGGCAGCCGGGGCTCGAGTGGAGTTAACATTATAATCGATCAAGGCAAAGCGCGGGGAAAATGCAGCGCATGCCGCAGTGCACTCAATCAATTCGGACAGACGGTTAATTGATACGCACAGATCGGGCATATATCGTATACTAAATCGAGAGAAGTGCCTGCCATTTAGGCCGCAGGTTCGTGCCGTTCGATCTGACCCAGAAAAGCGCGAAAAGCGGAGTCGCCAAGTGCAAATATGTGGCTGGGGAAATGAAATGAAACGGCATGGAATGGGAAAACTGCTCTGGAAAAACTAGAAAGCCAAGGCACCTGCCAATTGGGTTGCACAAATCACTCAGGAGGCCCAAGCAGAGCTGCTTTTAAATGCCAAAAACTACATCCTCTGCCATTATTTGGCCGGGCTTTGTCTGGCTTTAATCTAATCGCATCGTTTGGGGGATAATGCAATTCTGTTGTTTTCTTTTTTTATCTCACTTGGCACGCAACTGGCTTTCGGGGGAAAAAAAGCTTGCGTGGCCCAAGTTTGTGTCTTAAGTCATTCGTTTTGGCATTTGCCGTTTTGTCGCTTTGACAATTTGACATTTACCACATACTAATTTATGCTCGGCACTCTATTAAAATTCTGTTTATTAATTGCTACACATTTTTTCCATTCTTATCTCTTGCAGAATTAAATCAGCGAATGCCAATGGTAAGTGAACCAATGTTTTCTTGGCTCTTTTGTGTTTATTCAAATTAATGGCCGCGATTAAATATATCTTGACACGTTATACAATCCAAATGGACTGCGATTAATCAAAGGTCACAGCAGTTGACTTGGGGAAATTAAAATAATCAAACATCGAAGGGAAACAAAATCTGCCTTGCAGTTCCCAGGCCATCAGTTTATTTCCCTGCATTTCAATTAAGCTTTTTTTATGCACATTTCTCCCAACCAAAAGATATTCTCAAGACCCGTCGTCTCTGGCTCTTCAATATCTGAAGATTGCTGCCTTTTTGCATTGCCTGATTAATTAGCCAAGAAGCCAAGTCAGGTCAGGTTTTTTGTAACTTCTGCCCATCATCGGGGCCTTTGCCTTCGCTTTTTGCATTTTCATTTCCATTTTTAATTGCATAATTCTGCCGTTGCATGCGATTCGAAGAAATCCTTCGTTCTGGCTGCCGTTTCCCCGGTTTCGCCCTGACAAGTGGCAACATTTTAATTTGTTTCTCTCGGTCTGTGGCAAAAGGCAGGCAACTAACTAACAAAATGAAGACAAATTTTTGACGACAATGCATGAACTTCACGTTCGTGCCACAAATCTGAGATGCGGCTGCTGCTTCTGCTGCTGCTGCTGCTGCTCCTGCTGTCGTCGGTGAAACCGAAACCAAGGCGGGCCGGGGGATTGGTTTATATTGCCCGGAGCTACGTGATGGCCAAAACTTTCGGGTAAAAGAAAATTTGTAGACAAATTAAGGCAAAGCCAAACAATTGTCATGGTCGCAGACGGTCTTCGTCAAACACGTTTGAAAATCGTGCAAAGTACGGAAAACCAACAAACCACAAAAGAAAAAAAAGATACAACCGGGAAAGGGGGAAAAGTTTTTGCTATTTTGATTTAGTTGCTCGACTTGCGATTCCGTTTTGGGTCGCTGCAGTAGGCGAGTTATTGACAAACGATCCTAATTCCGAAGCCCGATCCCGGGAGCCCTCAAAAGGAACTCTCTCTTTCTCCAGAAACCTTCGGGACTTGGCGCCAATTTCACTGTCCGTCTGTGGGCCTGACAATCGACATGCAGGACAAATTGTTGACGGCATTTAATGTCACAGCAGCCAATTAGCTGTCCCCATGAAAATGCTCGTTTCTGTTGTTGTTTCGGTTTCGTTTTTTTTTGCTCACTTTTTGGGCAAAAGTTGCCGGTTTTTTCGGCAAAACATTTCGTTGATGGTGGTACGCACGGTTGCATGTTCGGGCTGGGAGAGCAAAAAAGCAACAACCAGGGAAACAAACAATCGCCACAAATCGTTAAACTGTCAGCAGCTTTTAAAGCGCGTGATTATGTCCCAGCCAACGTTCGTTCGGAGTTGAGCGACAAGCGCCAGTTGCCAATTGCCAAAGAGTTGTCGTTTTTGCCGAAAGAGAAAATTTTCAATTGCCCAAAAATGCGCATTTAAGTGGTGCTTATTTGTTGCAACATTTGAGTAAAGGTGAGGAAATGCTGCAAAATATAAATGCAAATGCAGCAAAGCGAGGTAAATTCCTTTAACTTCAAACAATCGACGGCAACACTCAATAGTGTCACTATCTTTGAACAGCCGCAGCCAACGTGTCGTATGCGTAACATGGCTTTAATTATGCAAACCAAGAACTCACGATAATCAAGTAACAAAAAAAGCGCACACAAAAAATGTGGCCAAGTGGCATTAAACGGGCAAGACACCGGCACCCCGCGATTGGCATTATCTGGCCGACTATTAAGACTTCATTACACATGTCATATTTGCCATTTTGCCATTTTGCTCGGCAAGAAAACGCCAAATCAAAATAAAAATCTCAAAAAGTCCAAACACAAATTAAATTCCATAGCCAAAGTGCTCGTTAATTTTTCCTTTATTTATTTTTGCGATTTTTATGCTTTTCATCCGAACAAAAGTTGACTGTGAAATATTTTGTTAACAACAATTTGCCGACTGGTTGCTGTGGCTGCTGCCGCTGCCGTGCAGTTTGTTGGCTGCGATAAGCCGTGGCAGATAAGGCAGCAGTGGTAGCTGCCACAAAGCAGTTAGCCACGGTGGGGCAACCTCAAAAAACCTCAAAGAACTTGCAACCAAAATGTGATCAAATCTCTGGAGATTCTTATAAAGTTAAGATACTTCAGGGGTGTAACTATAGGTCATAAAAATAGTATAAAGAAAAACATAAATCCTTCTTTATTTATTGAGTTTTTATAGAATATGTTGAATTTTCGGGTAGCAGTAAGAATTTTGCGATAAATTTTATATCAGAAATCGATATATGTATGTAAAAACTTGATTTATTTGGAAAGAATGTTAGGGTTAAAAATATTACGGCAGTTTCTAAGAAAAATATAATTCCCTCTTTATTTATTCAGTTGTTCTGGAATATCTAACTCTCCGGATAGTAGAAATTCATAAAAGTTTTGATATTACTTCAAATTGTATATCCGAAAAGGATGTATATAAAATCTTGATTATTTCATGAGAACATTCGTAAACCATATAAATAGAATCGTTTTGAAATAGTTTTTTAGATGGGAATACTAGTTTGTATACCATTTATCCTCATAAAAGCAATATCTTGTTGAATTACCTTAGAACCTTGCTTAGTTTGTGTTACCTTGATTTTCCCCCACAATTCCAGCACAATTCTAACCTTGATGCCACTGTAGCTTTAGCAGCAATGGATTGAGAAACCCAAAATCAAAATAAAAACTTAAATGCATTGCAACTGCAGTTGCAGTTGCAGTTCAGTGCAGTGCAATTCAGTTTAGCTCAGCTTACCGCGCTGTGCGATTCAGCTCAGTAGCCGCAGCAACATCGTTAACACGGCGCAAAAACAGCCATTAAGCCGAGTTCCAGTTGGAGCTGCAAGCTGGAGTGGGACCCGGGCTCAGACTCCTCAGACTCCGACTTGGATTCAGAGTCTGGGGGCCCGGTGTTTGTGGCATTGGTGACATGCACAAAATGCATGTATATGAGCACCTACGTACGATAACTCGCAGGTTTGGGGTAATAATCGCCATGGCTGCTGGACATTCGCTTAGCCGGAGTACGTAAATCATAAGCATAAAACCGACTTCGAAACGGAAAACTACACGGGGAGAAATGCAGGGGAATTCTAGAAGATTTTAAGACCTTAAAGAAATTAGTAGACCATATAGAAACCTATAATCTTCTGCTTAATAAAACAAGCAAGTTGTAGACAGTTTACTTGTGAATTTCTAAACCTTATGCAGTTCTTTTAACTGCTAAAAGATTCTGGTATTTAAGTATAAATATTTAAACAATTCCCCGCCATTATGTAATGCTTTTCTGCGAGTGTACAACTGCATTATGCATGTACATAACTTGGGAAGCCGTCGCCGGGGCTGCGTATGCACCACGCTAATTAGTTGAATCGCCCCAAGTGCCTCTAAGTGGCTCCATCTTTGCCGAGTTAATGAGAGTGAAAGGCGAGTTCAAATAAAAGTGTATAAAAACTATATAGATGCACATATAAAAAGGCGTATTTTGCGCAACTTTTGTGGTTGCCACTGCCACGAGCAGGCAAATGAGCCGCTGCGGCGGATGATCTGAAAATCCGAGCCCGTCGGTTATCCGTGGAAACCGGTCCACTGCGTTTACGGCCGGCAATTATACTCGTACCGATGGGATCCATTCTCATTGGGCACTTGGAATTGTCTATATAAATTATGAGCCGCTTAATGACAGCCGGAGATTTTATGGAATCCCGGCTATTCGGATGTGAGCTGTTTTCCACAGATCGTTGAGTCACTAGAGGCTGCAGCTCCCATTTTACCTTCCCAATGCCATTATGAGATCACATGTGCTGATAGCCAACATTTGGCATTTTCGGCCACTCGGCGGCGGTGCAGTGGTGCAGTGGTGGTGCGGTGCTGTGGTGCAGTTTGTTTGCCACCTCGCTGCCAGTTGACAGCCGTTTAATTTACGCTTTGTTTGTTTGTTTGTTTCTGTCTTTTGTTCGCCTCCGTAGGTGAATGTTTGATTTATGGCCCGATTATAAGCCGAAATGTCATAGATTTTCGCGGCTGCTGCTGCGTTCGATATCGAACTCTCCCCGCTCGAGGAAATACCAACTCGTGTCCGTTTTTCACACTCCCACAGGTGTTAGTTTCGCAAACTCAACTGAAAATGCATCAGCTACAGATTTGTGTAGCATACTAACATATAAACCTCTCACCAGGGTTTAATTGAAAGCCTTACCCCAATTATAATTATAATTATAATTATATGAGGATATCAATATCGAACTCTCCCCGCTTGAGGAAATACCAAACTCATGTCTCTTTTTTACACTCCCTCATGTGTTTGTTTCGAAAACATAACTAAAATGCATCGGAAAAAGATTTTAGTAGAATAAATCATATAAGGAATCTATAAACCGGGTTTAATAGAGGGCCCTACCCAAAAATATCGAACTCTCCTGGCTCGAAAAAATACCAACTCACACACTTCCACAGGTCTTTTCTTGGAAAACTGAACAGAAAGTTTAACAAAGTTGTTTGTAGAAGAAATCATAACATAAATCTATAGCATGGGTTTAATTGAAAGCCTTACCCAAATATTAATATGATTATACGAGTATAACATTGTCGAACTCTCCTCGCTTGAAGAAATACCAAACACAAGTCCGTTTTTACGATAACTTAACCAAAAATTTATCTGTTAAAGATGTTTGTAGTAAACATAATTGAGAGCCTTACCCAAAAATAATTATATATTACGAGTATAGTAATCGCGAATCTCGCTAGACAACCAATCCCCTGGAGTGCTGGTTAAGCAACTCATAAAATATGCAAATTTGCAATTATCTTTGACCAAAGGCCAACGTGTCGCATGAGTAACATGATTTTAATTAACCAAACAAGAGAGATAAAGATACGACAATTGTTTGCCCGCTTGCAGGTGGTCGCCCGCAGCCGTGGTGGTGTCGCAACAACCGCAACGGCGCCCAGAACCGATCCCCCATCTCGATCAAGCACTCGGTGGACAGCATCCGGCGTCCCACAAGCAACTCCGGCGTCTGGACCTGGCTGGGCGGCAGTCGTCGCTCCTCCGCCGGTCCGGATCAGATTGGTCCGCCCTCGACCTCGCCGGCGGAGAACCACTACACGCACATGGACGACGCCTACAGTCCCGTGGGCGTGAGCGAGGCCCTCTACGCGGAGCTGGACAGGGAGTCGGTGCGTTCGGCCAATCCCTCGTACCAGAACACGGCCTACAGTCAGTGTGGCGAGGTAGGCTACTCCTTTACACCTACCAAATGAACTCCAATTAACTCTTTTTCTTGATTTCCATAGAAATACAACTTCCAGGGGCACGAGCAGGACATTCCCATGGTGGTATCCTCGGCCCCGAGCAGTGCCTACTACTCGGATCTCTCGGTCACGGCCATGCCGGGCGGGGCAAGCGGCAGCAATCAGGGCGCCTACGAGATCGTCGGCCTGAACGTGATGTCCCAGCCGCTGCCCAACTGGGATCACCATGGCGGCGGCGGGGGCGTGGCCCTGACAGGAGGAGGCGGCAACGCAGGCGCAGGACTCACGGCCGGGGAGGCGGCTGCCATGACGCAAAGGCGGGGGCCTCGCTTGGCGGCCATCAACGAGACGAGCACCAGCACCGTGCCCTCGGACTACGTTTAAAGACGTTCTACGAGTTTATACATAATAATATAATAATAACAATTGAGGAGAAATCATTGTGAAATGTGCAGCGAGCTTAAGATGTTAATAGGATACAGAGGAGGAGCGCATGGTATGTGCGCTGGCACCCAATAGTTTTAGGGTTAGGTTTATACGATAATACCGATTAGTGCTAGCGTTGGGCCTCGTCGTGTCTTTGGTTTTAATGTCTGAATTGTAATCTGTAATCCGTTTTCGATATACACAGTACTATACATATGGGGATATATTTATACACACACGAGATGAATGTATTATATATATATGTCTAGTTTTTATAGTCTGTAAGCAACGATTTAATCGTGGGTGATATTTAGCCTAAAAATATGCTATATTCTTATGTTCTATGTACTTTAAACATTTTCAAAAAATGTAAAAAACATCAATAACAAATGCATTTTTCGTAGGCTAAGCAGGACAAGAAATCACATTTCCCCCCCCAAAAAATCATTAAAAAACAAAAAAAGCATTAAACATAAACATATTTATACACGCATATTTACAAGAAACAGCCACTGAACTAGCGAACAAAAACAAAAACCATTTAGCTCACCAACATTTAACGTATATCTACAATATCAATAACTGATGGAAACGTATTTACAACGATTTTAGCGCCAGACAGATATTTCAACATATATATTTACCGTCGGGGGAAATGATCGTCATATCATTTACCACACCATATATACATATATGCATAGCTATATCTATATACCATATACAAGATAAACGGACTCACTCACGCGACCCCTAGCAGATGTACTTTAGTTCTTAGTTTCCCGCCCCGGGACGCCTCGGGAGGCAGGCTCCCGGAGGGACATTAATTTAATAACACACCACACACTCCACAATGCCTGTACATTTTTGTTTTAGTTGAAAATATGATTAAACAGTTTTTTGATATTTACATTCTGAATCCCAAGAAGAAGGCGGTTTTATTGGGTATTGGGCTGGAAGTTTATTGGATTTCACAAGTGTATACATTTTTTTATAATATTTATTTAAATATTGTATATGAATATGATATATCTCAAAAACTTAATTCAACGAACATACTTCGCTAACTGAACGTTTTATTAATAATCAACAGAAAGCATTGCAAAATAAGTTAAAAATGAGGCAT
>JAJJHQ010002270.1:582505-652949 GCA_021223825.1 Drosophila ironensis
ATAAGCAATATAAATGGTTTAATTTCAGATTATAAACAACTTAACTTTTTATTTCTAAATCAACAGAAGCTTTGGCTTGGTAAGCTTTAACAAAGCATTGCAAAATAAGCTATACTTCGAGTTACCAACCCTTGCAAAATAATTTGGAAAACTGCGATAATTATCACAAAATTAACCAAATAAATGCTAAATATTCAATTGGCAAAGAGATATGTATGTATAAGTAAAGTTTATAAATTGCGGGTACATTTGTTGGTTGAATATTTTTGTCTTTTGTATAATGTGACAAACTATGTCTATATGAATATATTTTATATAAAAAACTCTGATTTGGATATATGGAAACTTGCAAGTTGTTCTGTTAAGAACTATTGTTGTCCAAGTTAATTATTGTCCAAGGATATTTGGCAAAGTTTCCGTAACTATAATATTTTTAATTGTTTAATCGAGAGAGGAAGCTCTGATATGGATATACTTGTATGGAAACTTTCAAGTTGTTCTCATAAGAACTATTATTGTCCAAGTTAATTATTGTCCAAGGATATTTGGCAAAGTTTCCGTAACTATATTATTTTTAATTGATTAAGCGACAGAGAAAGCTCTGATATGGTTATACTCGTATGGAAACTTTCAAGTCGTTCTTGTATGAACTATTATTGTCCAAGTTAATTATTGTCCAAGGATATTTGGTAAAGTTTCCATAACTATAATATTTGTTAATTGGTTAGGTGAGATAGGAAGCTCAGATTTGGATATATGGAAACTTTCAGGTTGTTCTGTTAAGAACTATTATTGTCCAAGTTAATTATTGTCCAAGGATATTTGGCAAAGTTTCCGTAACTTTAAATTTATTAATTGGTTAGCGAGAGGAAGCTCTGATTTGGATATATGGAAACTTTCAAGTTGTTCTTGTAAGAACTATTATTGTCCAAGTTAATTATTGTCCAAGGATATTTGGCAAAGTTTCCGTAACTTTAAATTTATTAATTGGTTAGCGAGAGGAAGCTCTGATTTGGATATATGGAAACTTTCAAGTTGTTCTTGTAAGAACTATTATTGTCCAAGTTAATTATTGTCCAAGGATATTTGGCAAAGTTTCCGTAACTCTAAATTTGTTAATTGGTTAAGTAAGGTAGGAAGCTCAGATTTGGTTATATTGAAGCTTTTGAGTATCCTCACATTTTATGGTTACAAGTTTTATTGTCCAAGTTAATTATTGTCCAAGGATATGTGGCAATTCCTAACTATGAAATTGTTAATTGTTTGAGCAAGAGAGAGGGCTCTGATATAATATTTCACTCTTTAGTTAACTTGAGTACTGGCTTTCAATTGCCTTTCCTGTTTATAAATGTATTAACTTTCTGGGGAAGTATATCCCTGAATGCTTCAGCAGGAAGATAATATGATTTTTGAACTCTTTTTATAGTACTATCCCCTGCTCTGCGTTGATATTCGAAATAGGAAAATGATGCTGTAGTCGGCATACCTGAGTCGTGTTTACGATTCCCTTCTACACATTCAGTCTGACCTCCTGAATGCAGGTGGCAATGGTCAGAGTGGGCTGCAAGTTCTGCTCCTCGCGCTCGTGGACCTTGCGATGGGTGCGCAGGGCTGCCGGTTGGGTGAACCGCTTGCCGCACTCGTGGCACTCGAAGTTCTTCTCGCCCGTGTGCGTCATCTCGTGGTACTTGCGCGTGTGCGCCGTGGCAAAGGACCGCTCGCAGTAGCTGCAGGCGTAGTCGCGCGCCTTCTCGTGGATGGCGCGGAAGTGCTTCTTCAGGCTGGTGGAGCTGTTGCACACCTTCGAGCACTGAGCACACGACCAGGTGCGCTCCAGAGTGTGGTAGTTGATGTGCAGCCGCAGCTCGTTCTTCGTGGTCTTCCTGAGGCCGCAGTAGGGGCAGCTGTAGTTCTTCACCCCATTGTGCCGCATCATGTGCACCCTGAGCTTCTCCTGGCTGGGGAACTTCAAGGAGCAGTCTGGATCCTCGCAGGCAAACGGCAGCTCCAAGCTATCGCCGTGGGTGAACCTGTGGTGCGTCAAGGCGGCCAGATTCTTGAAGACCCGGCCACAGAACTCGCAAATGTGCGTTTTCACCGGCTTGCCGATCTCGTGGGCCCTTCGCAGGTGGCTCTGCAGGGAGCCCCGGTGGCGATAAATCTTCGAGCAGCCGTTCTGGTTGCACACAAACCTTGTCCCCTCCTTGGCGTGCTCCGCTTCGTGTTGTTTTAGGGTCTCATAACGATTGAAGGTGGCCTCGCAGCCGGGCTCTGTGCAGTGGTACAGGCTGTGCCCCTCGTGCTCCTGCATGTGCGTGAGCAGTCGCTTCTCCAGCTCGAACTCCTCGGCGCAGACGGAGCACTTGAAGGGAGGCATCTAAAACAGCAAAGAGTTGGTGGAAACCTTAAACTTTGAACCCTTTTCACTCACATTATCAGCTCTTTGGGAGGCTGTCAAGCCTTGGAAACTTGCAGGAACCTTAGCCACACCGCATACAATGAATTCCGTGCCCTGGGGATCCCTTGTCAGCACCTGGCCCGCGAATATCTCATCCACATCGAGGGCCGGCCCTCCCCGCTCGATGCCCCTTTGGCCGAGCCACTTTTGCGACCGCCAGCGGTGATCGGTGAGGATGCAGAGGGCCCGGAAGGCGTGGAACTTCTCGAGCTGCTCGTAGCACTCGCAGCAGAGCTCGCTGGGCATCATCTCGTGCTCCATGGGATCCACAACCAGGTTCGTGCAATCGGAGAACTTCTCGGCCAGCTCCGGCAGCTCCAGGAGGTTGTAGGCCTCGTCGTCGGTGGCCACTTTGGAGGAGCACACGCGACAGATGTTGCGGTGGGCCATTGGAAGGGAAAATTGAGTTTTTCTCAACCGACCAAAATCGTTAATCCTTGTTTGTTTACATTGGCTGTTTCACAACACTTGAACAGCTGCAAGCAAGCAGCTGATGCGCGACAGTCTCATCTCTAAAGGAAGATTGGCTTAAGGATAATTATAAAAACTTTTAAGATTCTAAAACGAAATCTTTGAATATTAATTTAGTCATACAGTTTATTTTATAAATTTGTTTTTATTATTTTACAAGAGTTGTTTTATTATGCGCTCCACAGCACTGTCACAGCTGATCAGCTGATTGACTCCCATCTCTATTGGGGGGTGGTCTAAGACTCGAATCATTGTTTTGTTTTTCTGTTTTCCGATTGTTTTTCCCTTAAACAATGGACAATGCCAATGGAATCCACTACATTGAGCTGTCGCCCAATCCCATAAGGTTCGATGCAGTGAGCCAGCTCACAAATGTTTTCTTTGACGACTCCAACAAGCAGGTAAAGCGAGTTACCTTCGAAAATCCAAAAGAAACTCGGGAATATCTTCCTATATTTCCCTCTAGATCTTCGCTGTGCGATCTGGCGGTGCCACGGGGGTGGTGGTGAAGGGCCCCGGCACCACCGAGGACACCGTGATATCCTTCTGCATGAACGATCGCGGCGGTTCCATTCGCTCCATCAAATTCTCCCCGGACAACCAAATTCTGGCCGTGCAGCGCAAGGAAAACGCCGTGGAGTTCATCTGCTTCCAGGGCAACGAGCCCCTGCTGCAGGACATCATCACGCACCAGGTGAAGACCAATATCTTCGGCTTTGTGTGGGTGCACAACCGCGAGGTGGCTCTCATCTCCAACACCGGCGTGGAGGTCTACACAATTGTCCCGGAGAAGCGGCAGGTGCGCTCGGTGAAGTCCCTGAGCATTGGCATCAAGTGGTTCGCCTGGTGCTGCGATGCCAACGTGGCCCTGCTCTGCACCAGCGAGGGCAGCTCCCTGATTCCCGTTCTGGTCAAGCAGAAGGTGATCACAAAGCTGCCCAAAGTGGACTGTAAGTTAAATTACTCCTAGCTTGAGCTCCTCACATTGGTATCCGCCCCCTTTTCAGTGGGTTCCCCCAGCCGGGAGGTGCAGGAGAGCAAGGTAACCCTGGGCCAGGTCTACGGCGTTCTGGCTGTGCTCATCCTGCAGCAGAATCCCAGTTCCGGGCAAATGGAGGTGGAGGTGCACCTGCTCAATGGCCCCGGTCTAGCGCCCCGCAAGTGCCATGTCCTCCGGCTGAGCCTTCTCGGTCGCTTTGCCATCAACACGGTGGACAACCTGATTGTGGTGCATCACCAGGCCACGGCCACCTCGCGCTTGTTCGACATCTCCTTGGACGGCGAGGTGATCAACGGGGTCACCTACCACTCGCCCATCACACCGGGCAGGTCAATGAAACCCTTTGCCCTCAAGCTGCCCTCCCTCTCGCCGGACGGACAGATCATGCAGTGCGAGTTGTGTAAGTGAATTCTGCCAACTTTTGGCACACTTATCCATGCTTTTTCCTGTAGATTCCACGCACTGGGTGCTGTTCCAGCCCAACATCGTGATCGATGCCAAGTTGGGCTGCATGTGGTATCTCAATCTCTGCATCGAGCCCCTCTGTCACCTCATTTCGGACAGGATTCGCCTCACGGAATTCCTGCTGCAGCGCAGCCAAGGCAAGCAGATGCTCCTCAAGGTCCTAGCCCAACTAGTGGACGATCAGTACAAGGGCACCCTGCTACCCGTGCTTGAGACGATCTTTAGCAGGATCAACAAGATTTATGCGTAGGTAAAAGACTCTCAGGGTTTAAAGATTGCTTTAGAGCTTCCTTTGCAGTTCCTGGGTGCAGTTGCAGCTGCAAAGCCAAACGGCCCAGCCTTTGAACGTGAAGACCTCGAGCCTGAAGCAGNGGTTTAAAGATTGCTTTAAGAGCTTCCTTTGCAGTTCCTGGGTGCAGTTGCAGCTGCAAAGCCAAACGGCCCAGCCCTTGAACGTGAAGACCTCGAGCCTGAAGCAGGTGGCGCCACCTATTGTGCTCATCAATCAGCTGGACATGGTGCAGATCTTCCAGGGCATTGTACGCAGATCTTACACGCAAACCATCCTCATGCTGTACCTGCAGTCGCTGAACAAGTACAACATCGCCGCCCAGGAGGAGCTGAGCAAGATGATCATCAGCGAGCTGATCCACAATCGCAGCTTCGACACCCTGCGCCGTCTGGTGAGCTACTCGATGCTGCTGGAGTCCAAGGCGGTGGCCTGCTTCCTGCTGGCCCACTCGGACGTCGACACGGCCATTTCCCAGGTGGCCATCGACATGCTGGGCCGGATTCAGGCGCACGAGGTTTGTGTGCCCACATACTCCCTCGAAAATTTGTTTTTAATCATTGTAATGTCTTGCAGATCATCATAGAGGTCATGTTGGGGCAGGGCAAGGTTATAGATGCCCTAAGGTTGGCCAAAAACTCGTTGGGCCTGGACAAAGTGCCGGCCAGGAAGTTCCTAGAGGCTGCCCACAAGACGAAGGATGATTTGATCTTTCACAGCGTTTTCAGGTTCTTTCAGATGAGGAACCTCAAGCTCTACGAGACTCTGGCGTTTCCCAAAGGTACTTTCTTTACAAACCATTGTTTTCTGTTTCATAATATTCTTTATTTTTGGCTTCCTTAGCCGAACAATGCACGGAGTTCATACAGCACTACAATAATACCTTTCCAGCGGACAATGCTCTAAGACCTTCTGCTAGTTGAAGGCCAAAAGGTATCTGTGATTACCTTTATATAGATTTAAATCGTTGTATTGTACATATTTATAGCAATCTATCCATTAAACCAATCAACAAACCCATACGAATTCTATTTAAATGCAAGAAAAAGGGTAAAGGTCCTACAATATCCAGGGGAATGGCACAACTTACACACCCATTTCATGCAATAGCTTTACTTACACACAACAATACACATGGTTTCACAATAAATACAATTTGGAGAATAGATAAGTGGAATATACACGAAAGCAGGAGCCGGAAAGAGAGCTTCAAAACTAGCAGAACCGCCGGGGAGGAGCCTTCAGCTGCAGGGCACCCATCTCCAGGGAGGAGGACTTGCAGATCAGGTTCTTGCTGGGCTTGGGCAGGATCAACCTCTGCTCCGGGAGGGCGGTGAAGCAGCGCGGACACTCCGCCACGGCGGTCTCCGCCTCCTCGAGGCAGTTCTCGTGCACCGCATGCCCGCATCCGCCGAGGACCAGGACGCGCGTGTTATCGAACAAACGCTGCCGGCACACGGAGCACTTTGTGGTGGTCACCCAGAGACCGCGACACGCCTGCCGCCGCCGCTCGGCAAACTGCGCGTGCAGTTGCTGGCACTGATGGTCGGCGGTGGAGCGCAGGGCCTCGGTCTTGTGCCTGGAACTGTCCAGCATGCCCATCAGCAGGTCCTTGATGTCCCCGAAGCTGCTCGACACGTTGTGGGTGTTCATGATCAGCTGCACCAGGTTGTGCAGGTCGATGTGCTGCGATGCCTCGTGCAGCAGCGACCTCGTGATGGCCTGCAGCTCCGGGTGCGGCAGCACGTATTGCAGGAGTTCAAACCAGCAGCGCTCCAGCTCGTCGGCCGGGAGAATTCCCACCGAACGGCCCAGCAGGGCGCATATTTCGCGCGCCTCCTTGACGCCCTCCTCGCCGGCGGTGGCCCTCAGCAGATCCATGGCCAGGGCGAAGGCTTTCGCGTAGCTCTCCTGCATCTCGTACAGATAAATCACAGATCGCTTCAGCTGATACTTCTCCACAATGGCAATGGCCTGCTCCAGGCGGTAGCCCAAGTACGTGCTGAGGAACTCCTGCACCTCCTCGGCCGGCTGCATCTTGCAGTACAGCTCCAGCAGCAGCTCCAACTGACTCGGTTCCAGTTCGCATCTGCGCTCGTTCAGGCACTTGAGGAACTCGAACAGCAGCGGCTCCTGGGCGCGCAGCTGCTCCAACAGCTCCGGGATCTTGTTGGGATAGTGCAGGGCCAGCAGGCGGGTGGTTTCCTTGGCATTGATGGCCAGCAGCTCCGGCAAGTGGCGCTTCAGCTGGCCGAAAATGCAGCGCTCCGGGCTGATCACATGGCGCTCCATGTAGGCGAACATGGTCTCGTGGCGGGCCTCGTTGCGGATGTAGCAGTCGAGGATGGTGTCGTAGCGCTGCAGCTTCTCTAGGAGGTACTCCACCACATAGTAGCACTGGGCCTTCTCCGCCAGCCGCAGCTGCTCCTCGTCCGTGCTGATCTCCGCCAGGCAGTTGGAGGAGAGCAGCTCGTGCCAGGCGCTCTCGCGCTCCGAGTGCTGCCGGCTGCTCTCGTGGGCGATCTCCTCCTGCGCCAGATGGCTCAGCACGCGCTCGAGGAGCTGGCGATCGCGGGGCAGGCACTGCATCGATATCTGCTGGGCAATGAAGTTCAGCAAGCAGCCAATCTCCGCCCACTGCAAGGGAAGCATTTAGAGGCGAAAACCCTTCAGAGTTGCAATGCTTACCGTGGCATTCTCGGGCGTCATGATCTCGAGCAGCAGGTAGATGATGCGCTTGCGGTGCGAGAAGCCCAGCTCGTTGCTGAACTCGCGCTCCTGGAAGGCCAGCGAGATCACGTTCAACGTCTCGCGCGTGTCGAACTTCAGCAGGGCCCGCAGATACGGATAGGGCAGCTCCTCGCCGTCATCATTGCCCACCGAGTGCTGCGAGGTGAGGCACCGCAGGACGTCGTGCTTCACCTGCTGCACCTGCTCGGCGGGTATGTCCCCGGAGGGATAGCCCCGGCCCGCCAGGCAGCTGGAGACGTAGACCAGCAGGCAGTTGCCCAGATCGGCGTCCTCGGGCCGCACCAAAGGCAGCAGCTCCGTCAGCGCGGCCGTATAGTCGTTCAGCGCCCGTGTGTTGAGGTAGATTTGGGCCCTGTACAGGCGATGCTTGCGCACGGCCTTCAGCACCTGATTGAGGTCCAGGCACATCCAGTCCAGCTTCAGGATGAGCTGCTCCAGCTTGGCGGGCGAGTGGCGCAGCCAGTACTCCACCAGGGCCTGCGATATCACCGGATTAACGCTCCGGATCGACTCCCGCTCGATGTGCTCGGAGATGTGCTGCAGGAAGAGCTCGGCGCTGCCGTTGTGCAGCTTCTCCCACAGCTGCGTCCACAGCAGCTCCAGCTCCCCCACCGTGATCAGGCAGTTCATTATGGCCCCCAGGCAGTAGTCGGGCGCCCTTGCGGAGTTGGCTATGTACTCCTGGAACAGCATCACAATGCGTTCCTTGGCCTGGGCGCGTTTTCGCGGACGATCCGCCGAGGCAATGTAGCCGTCCAGGGCCAGTTGGCAGGCCTCCTGCCAGCGGTGGTGCTTGACCTAGGCAAGAAGTTAGTCTGGCGGAAAACAGAGGGGATTTTCAAGCTTACCAGATAGCTGATCCGCTCCGACCAGGTGCGCACGCCTATGATGTGCAGCGACCTGGCCCCCAGGACGTACAGTTGCGTGCCGCGGGAGACCACCGAGTTGTAGCAGGCATTCGTCCCGGCCAAGGCAAAGGCGGGCGAGACATTCCCCCCGGTGGCGAGGCCTTTAAAGTGCGCCGAACCGTAGACCAGAGCCGCATTGGCCATGTCCATGCACTCGAGCTCCTTGCTGGAGCGCACGTCGACCAGGTGCAGGATCTCCGCGGTGTCCAGCGAGGCCACGCACTTGGGCCCCAGCCAGTGGGCGGACAGGAGGTTGCTCTGCAGCTGCACGTGCCGCAGGTAAAGCAGAGTGATCCTCCCGTTGGACACAAACAGCTGGTGGAAGAACAACTGATTGCCGCGCCCCACCACGATCACGGGATCCACGGAGCGCGAGGTGTCGGCCGCCTGGATGAGCACCAGATGCCAGGCCAACAGCGGCAGGCAGTCCGGCGGCCCCTGGAGCACATGGTACTTGATAACCCGCAGCCGAGGGCGCACGGTCACGATGAAATACTTGGAGAGCGTGGCCAGGGCGACGATGCAGTACTGGTCGAGTTCGTGCCGCCCCTGGGCGTCCATGATGAGCGGCTCCACGGCACAGACCTCGCCGCGTGCGCCCGAGAAGAGGCAGCGGGAGCTGCAGCCCCGGATGCCCAGTTTCCGGGTGAAACTCAGCGACCACACGGAGCCCCCGGCATCGGCGCACAAAGCGAGCGAGGAGCGCGATGTCCACTTGACGTGCAGCACGCCCGTGTTGGGGGTAATCACGTCGAAGAGCTCGCGCAGCACGTCCCCCGTCTGGGTGTCCAGCATGGCCACCAGGCCGCGGGCGAAGCCCGCCAAAAGTCGCGTGGAATCGGCGTTGAAGGCGAGGCTGGCCACCGCGCCCTGTGCGTGCTTGTCCTGGTGGGCCCAGCGCAGCGTCTGGGTGACATCGAAGTTGAGGATGTGGCCGTGGGAGGTGCCCACGGCTATGTAGGCGGACACAGCGCAGGCACTCGCGGCGCCCGCGTTCACTCTTTCCGCTGCGGAGGCCAACTGGGCGGAGATGCCGTGCAGGAGAGTGTACCGCATGATGGACCCTCCGCCGGCGCCGTTGGTCCTCACAGCGGAATCCTCCCCGATGGAGGGTGTGGGCGTGGCGTGGACGGGCAGGGGCATTCCCAGCTCGGAGGCGACGTCGGAATCGGCCTCGAATTCGCTGAGAACGGCCTCCAGACTGGGCAGGACCTCGGTGGGCGGGATGGCGAACTCGGCGTCATCCAGCTGGAGAAGAAGAAGGCCCGGAAAAACCCATGAAAAACCTTGAAAACAGGAAAACTCCAGGGGAAACTCCACTTACATCCTCAAAGTCCAGTTGCAGCGATTCGGCCAAGAGGCTGTCGGTGGAGCCGCGCTCCGACTCGAGCAGGGACTGCAGCGAGGGCGCCTTCAGCTCCGACATGCTCCCGCTGGCGTGCAATTCGTGTGGAAAGTGTAAGTGGCAGGGATTTCCTTCGGCTTTTTATCAATGAATTCTACGCCCATCAATGGTCAGTGTTGGCAGGCGGGCCAAAATCGCGCTCCATATGAGCGGCAGCGCCTCCTCCCCCGGGTGGTACATCACTAGCAATCAGCTGACTACCGGTCCGCAGTTTTCCAAACAAATTTTAAAAAAATATAAAATAGGTATTTTAAATATAATAGTGGCAATCTTATTAACCCCAAACTTAATAAAAAATATGGAAATTCGAATTATATTAATATACATCATAAGGATCTAAAGTAAATTTAGAGTAGGAAACTTAAATAAGGGTAAAAATAATAACTAAATATAATTCCAAAATATTAATCTTAATTAATCTTCTTTGAGAACATAAAAATGTTAATTGTATATTATATTATTTTACTCATAATAAAATATTGTATATTCGCATACAATACCATTTTTTTTTGCAATATGTCATATGATAATCAACAAATTTTCTTAATAATTTTTAATATTAACAATAGCAAAATTATTATCGTTCCATTGAACTTAACAAGTTTTAATGTACAAACAAACTAGTTTTATTAACAATTATTTAAATTTTTCCTTAAAATCTATAGGGAATGATTAGAAGTTAACATAAAAATACATATAGATACTTACATACTTATGTAAATTGTTGTCTGGGTCTTTAATTTTTATA
This sequence comes from Drosophila ironensis, assembly GCA_021223825.1. Taxonomy (NCBI): domain Eukaryota; kingdom Metazoa; phylum Arthropoda; class Insecta; order Diptera; family Drosophilidae; genus Drosophila; species Drosophila ironensis. Next base: position 593,001 of record JAJJHQ010002270.1, read on the forward strand.
AATATTTAATTCAATCGAAAAAACTATAATTTTCACTTATTAAAAATGCATATTGAATGAATCTATTGTACACAAATAATTGCAGTTCTCAACATAATATGGCGGTATAAAACATACAATCCAAGGAACAATTGGACAAGTTCTTCAAAAGGAATCAAAAACACACACAATTTAATTCGGATCTGACATCTTTCCTACCGAACGCACAAATATTTATGACAAAATGAGCTGTATATTACTAGATATAGGGTTTAGGGTTTCCGTTTAAGGTTGCCGAGTATTTTATAATTACAAATTCTAATAAATAAACAATAAAAATCTGANAATTGCTTAGGCATTAATATTATGTTAAATATATTAATATTATATAATCTGTTAAAACTTTGCTTGCAAGTTTAGTAAAAATCAAGTAGAATCGGTAATTTGGCAACGCGACCCGTTTGGCGCAATCGAATATCAGAGTGACCGTGCGCAAGTTGTGCGTGAATACCCGCTCCGCTGGCGCGACCAGCAACGGTGCGTGCTCCTTCGCCGTTGCTCCCACACACTCATTCGCACGAAAACAACAGAGCGAAGAAGTACCGTTTGGCAGCGAGCGCCCAGCTGGCCACACTTTGTTTTGTTTTCAATGTTTTCGCAACGCGAGTGCGTCCGTCTCGCTTTTCCCTCCGCGGGGGCATCCTTCTTGACCGCGAACTAATTAACTCGAACTGCCCGCCCCCGCCGACCGCGCGCTCTCCCGTCCTGTCGGGAAATCAAAGTGCAAGGCATCGGTAAAGCGAGAATCGCAAAGAGCTTCCCGGGCTGGGAAATTCCGATTGCTTGATTTTGGGAATCGCTGCGGAAAAGCTGCGGACAAGGGCAAACAAATTCGCCTCTGTTTGCGGCGTTTGCGGAGTCCGCCTCGCACGCTCCTTCGCGTTCGTCTCCGCCGTTTCGCCGCCTTCTCCCTTTCATTCACCCGCGCGTGCCAGTGTGTGAAAGTGACGTAAACAACTAAACAACAAGGCGGGCGCACAAGAGAGAGTGCAAGAATCTCGGAATTCGGGGAATGCAAAGCAACAACAATTGCAAAGCTAAGGCAAGTCGCGGAGAAGCCAAAGCAAAGCAGCAAAAGCAGTAGCCCAAGCAGAAAAGCAGAAGCAGCAACAAAAACAACGCACAACGTGCGCTGTCGGCCTCTCTGTTTTGTGCCTCACATTCGCTGCAATTCTCACAGCTGTGCAATTCGGAGCGCAACACGTTTGCGTGCGACAGGGAGGGCATCAACAATAGCCGAAAGCAGACGCGGAGAGGGAGCGAGAAGGAGCCGTACAACTCCTGCGTCGGCAGAGGCAGAAGCAGCGGAGGAAGCGGAGGCAGCAAAAGGGGAAGCGCTTCTCCTGCGTCATCGGATGCGACAGGTACGCCAGTGGATGCATCTTTCGGGCTCGTTTTTTTTGTTGCCTAATTACCGATACAGATACTCCCGGTAGAGGCTTTGTTTTGTTGTTTTTGCCCTAATTAACGGGGCTAGACGGGGAGAGGGATTTTAAGTCTGTTAACTAGTACGTTTTCAGCAAAATATACAGCTAAATATTTAAAAAGATACAATTTCTGGGAAAAACTTTATCAAATTACCATAAAGATGCACAGAAAATTGCTTAATTTGGTTAATTTTTGGATACATATAAGGAACCGACAGTTTACAGATACTCAGAGTCCATATAACACAAATATCCCCCTTAACTTGTATGTCAAATGTGCAGATACAGATACGGATTTAAAGAGATATAATTTCTAAGTAAAGCTAATTCATTGCCCAATCTGGCTGATACAGATACTTCCTACCTCAAAATAACTAGATGATCATCTATCTATGGAAATAATTGCGTTATCTGGCTAATTTTTGGGTACATTTCCATACCCGATCGTTTACAGGTACTTAGAGTCCTTAAAAACACGAATATTCAAAAGTAGATGGTCAGAAATCAATCCCTTGGTCCATTGTATCCTAAATACCATGGTTAGTTAACTGGTTGCTGCAGATACAGATCTATAAATGAATGCACTCCTTTTCTGCCCTTTTTACCCCAAAAACCATGGTTAATTACCAAGCTCGGGAAAAAGCAAATACTCAAAATAGTTATTTTCATTGTTCACATGGAAATAAACAGAATATTGGCATTATTTGGTTAATTTTAGGGGACCATTTTCACAACCAATGGTTTACAGATACTCAGAGTTGTTAAAAATACAAACAATCAAATATAAACTTCCCTCGATTCATTGTATTCTAATTATCATTGAAGGTGCAGATACAGATACTCACAATAGTTAAGTCTTTTGGGTTGATTTTATGCTCATTTCCATGGGTTATTAGCTGAATTATAAATTTATCTCGAATAGTCGCATTATTTCCTGATATTTGGATACATTTCAACCCAGATAATTGCATCTTTCGTTGCTTCCTCCGGGTTTTCTGCATCCAAATTACAGTTTTTATGCAGATAGTTCCTTTTATACAAAAAACCATGGCTAATTAACTAGCAAATAAAAATAGAAATAGGAATACTAAGAATTGTTAAATTTTTCGGTTAATTTTAGTTTAATCAAGGCTACAGCTGAAACAGCTTATACTTTAGTTTTACCTTAATAACCGAGGTTAATTAATGACTAGAGTTAGTAAAAGAAACAGCAGCAAACTTTTCAGATAAAGATACCCAAAACAGTTGCATTATTTGCTTAATTTTTGGGGAAGTTTTCAGGCAGAGATTAATTTAGGTACTCAAAATACAGATAAACAGAAAAGTTGTACTTCTCAGTGAACTTAAAGCTAATTACACGGCTAATTAACTGCCTGGGCTTTGACAAAGCAATTAATTACTTAATTTGTGGATAGAAATAACTTTCTGGACAAAGGTGCAGCTGCATTTTCGGTTAGTTTTACCTTAATTACCAAAGTCTATTAGCCAATGTTACTAATTTAAAGGCATTATTTTTTGAGGGTAAATTTCCGTTAAAGCACTCCTAAACAGATACTCGAAATGATTGCATTTTCCAGTTATTACCCCAATTACCATTGTTAAATTACTGCCTGCGCTTAGACAAAGATATAGAGTTGTCAATGGAAGCAAAGGGGGAATTTTTTTCGGGTAACTTTCCAGCCAAAGATTCAGATACAAATTCTCGTGCGCTGCTTCAGCTTCGCTTGCGTTTGCGTTTTCAAGATAACGCAAACGAGTTGCGTTAACTGACGCTTGTGGAGCATTCTTTGGCCATTTCCTTTGCCTCCTTGTTCGCCTCGTTTTCCTCTCCTCTCCTCTCCTCCGCCACGGCCACTTCCTTTGTACGTCACACCTATTGGCCCCAAACTTGTCGATCGTTACTCATGCCCCGCCATTCGTTAGTTTTTCGCGCTTGTTTTTCCACATTTTTCACATAGCCTGGGAAGAGATAGTTCGAAGTACATTTTCCAGATACAAATGGTTCTAAAAATACTTTAAATTTTTGAAAAAATACTGGATAGATCTTAAAATTCAAGGCTCTATAGAAGAGTCGAAAAAGTTTCCATTTCCCGAGACTAATATATGAACATTTTCATAATGGTTTTACAAATTTATACAAACAATTGATAAAAAAAATGTTGAGTCAATCGTTGAAATATGATTTCCTTGAAAAGAATTGAAAAGAACTCGAAAGTACCTATTAGTATGAAAAATATCTTCAGTTTTCTGACACCACAAATATTCGAAAACCCAATGTATTCACGGAATTTTTAACAATATTCATTAGATTTCCAGACGCACCACCGCCCTCGTGTGTTAATTTCTTATCAATCAAGCACGCTCTTGAACTTTGGTATGCCGAAAGATTGCCTAATTAGTGGGTTTTAATTCATTAAAAATACACTATTGAAACAAGCCAGACACGCAAACTAATCATCCATAAGCAGAGGCATAGATGGGTACCAATTTCAGGCAAAATCTTTGCTAAAAACAAGCATGACGTCGGGACATTAAATACTCTCGTATTTATAGAAATACAAGAAACATTAAATTGGTCTTTGTGCGACATCAAAGTCATTATAATGGATTATAGGAACGCGCTCTGGCAAAACGTCATTATTGCCGGGTTGCTTGCATAATTTCGATCTTGGCTGGGAGCGCGATTGCCTGGGCAGATACAAAACCTGTTTATTGTTTTCTTGGGGCCGGTCAAATGAGATTTCCAGGGAGAGCATTCCATATTTGTTGGGCCGCCGCCTCCTTCCCGGGCTGGCTCTAATCGTTCTTGTTTATTATTGTTGACCAGTCGGCCGCTTTTTGTTCCTTTTTCCCCGTCGCGCGCTACCACTGTGTTTGTCGTTCATGGTCACAAAATTTATTGGTCAACATTTTATCTTGGCCCCGGCACCAGCACCAGCACCGGCACCGGCGGCACCCACGTAGATCGTTCGGGCGACTCCTTTTCCAGCATGCAACTTGTTTGCCTCGCCCCCCTCTTCGCTGGATCCTCTCCGCCTTTTCCCGACCAGTTTCTCGCCGCCCACATGGAAATTTAACGCTTCAACACGCTCCGCTCGGATTTTTCCGAAAATACAAGCACGAAATCCCCGAAAAAGTCAAAACAAATATTCTCGAGATAAGTTATGGGCATATTTCTTTGGTTCCGTTCCGTTTCATGGGGCCAAGCAAGATGAAAAGTTTAATGGGGAAATAGCTTAATTCTTTATAAACTTGGCCTCGCACATAAATTATCGGTGCGGAATTCTTTACGCGGCTTTTTCGGTTTTTTTCTTTTTTTTGTTAATTTCTCGCTGCGTTTTTTGTTTGTCTGGCGCATACTTTTCGTGACTTTTGGGTTTTGTTTATCTTGTGGCGATTGTTTATCTTGATGCCTCTCAGATATTTTCGGGCGCACCCCTCCGGGCCGCCCCCTGCATCCGTTGGATGCCGAAATGTATTATATGTAGTACGAGATGTGCGCATCCGAGAGGCATCCAGCAAATTGGCAATTGCTGCGGAATCGCTCCAGCTTGCAGCTGGTTGGGTGCATAACTCGCCGGGGCCCTTCAGACATTAACCCTTTGTTGGCCACATGATAAACGATAGCTTGTTAATAAATCACCAGCCCAGTGTGTGTGAGTGGGTCCCGGTCCCCAGGTCCAGGGGCTGGCATGTCCTGGGCGGCCAGGACATGCGGAAAAAATTGTAGCAAGGTTGGCCCAGTCTCTGTTTGCACTGCGCCAAAATTTTCACTCCGGAAGCGGTCTAAATTAATGCATTTACGTGATCCACTATCAGAAGTAAACTAATATACTTTGTTTTGTGATAATCAAAACGTTGAAATTAAAGATACAACTAAAAGATACAAGCTTACAGCTGACTAGAGCAGCTGTTTTGGAAATATAATCAGAAATTTGCCCAGTGCTTGCTCGCCTGGATGTATGCAACATGATTGGCTCTGCACTCAGCACAGGATACTCGTATTTCATATGCCTTTGGTAGATTTATGAAGTGCCGGTGCCTGAGTCCTTAGCCGAGTCCTTTGGCTGGGGCTGCCTTTGGCATTCTAATAATTTTTTATTGTTGTCGTTTAAGTGGCCCATTGTACAGCTGGCAACATATTGTGTGTAGTCCCCTCCTTCTCCTCCCTCCTCCCACCTCCCTCTGCTATGGTTCCTGCTCCTGTTCCAGCCTCTTGATAACATAAGGTGCTCTCGTCGGTCTGTTTGACTGTGGCCCGTTCCATGGCCAAACCAGTTGGCCAATTCTGCATTCTTGGCCGGCATGCAACCTGCAAGTTTCGAGTGCCACTTCTGATACAATACCTTTATAATTAGACTTTGTGATTAGTTGATTTTGGTCTCGCAAACCGGAAGAGCAGCTTTTCAGTGACGAGTGATTATTAGAGTTGAGGTTTTATTCTTAGATTCAATCATCTTTCGATGCGAATATCTAAAGTTGTTTCATAAACACGTCTTGAGGTTTTATGATTAGTTTTATCATCTTTCTATATCTGATGGTAGGGAAGGTTGAATGATTGATAAGAGTTTCATAAACAAGTCATTCTTAGTCTTGAGGTTTTATGCTAAGTTTCGTCATCTTTTGATGTGAATATTTGAGCTTATGGAAGGGAATTTGATTAGTAAGAGTTTCGTAAACATGTGATTCTTAGTCTTGAGGTTTTATGCGGAGTTTCATCATCTTTTGATAGGAATATCTGAGCTTAGGGAGGGTAAAATGATTGCTAAGAGTTTCCTAAACAAATGATAATTACTCTTTAAGTTTTATGCTTAGTTTCAACTTTGAATGCGATTGGTAGGAGGTTGTTAAAAAAACGTTGGCGAGGCGCACTGAACCAGTTTCTTATTTAATTTCATGGCTCATTCTGCTCTCAAGAAAAGCCGATCTAGGTCCTAATCCTCCGGTCCATTCTTTATGGCAATCTATTATGTCTAAACTCCGGCTCACGCCTTTCTCCTGCTCACTGCGCTCTCTGACAAATCTCGTTTGATGCGGCTTAGGATGATGATGCATTGAGTGGCCCAGTTTCCTTCGCCGGCTACCATTCATCCATCCAACTCGTACCCGTTCCCATTCCCGTTCCCGTTCATATTTCTTTCATGCCCTCGCCGAGCATGCGGATGGATGCTCAGTGCATTCGGCTTAGCCATTATTCCGGGCCCGCCGCTGACAATCGGAGAGCCCCAAAGCGCTCTGCTAGAAAGCCGGGCCAAGTAGTTGCTCGGGCGGCAGGCGGCGGGCGGGACGGGGTCGGGAGAAATATGGCCCAGATGAAGATGAAGAGGGCGTCTTAATAAATGATTTGCTGCATGTCTGTGGAAGTCCCTGTTTTGGGCTTTTGTTTTTCCTGTGCGGCTCCATGATTATGATTTGCCAGGGACAAATGGACAAAAGCAAAATACCGAATAAGCCGCCCCCAAAAAGGTCGATGAGTCCGTTTTGCCAACTGAATTTGCATCTCCGGGGATCCCACATACCATAGGTATAGTATATATTATGTATGCGGGAACCAACTTGTATGGCAAAGGATTATATGGGGCGGCATATCCTGGCCTGGCTTGTGTTCCTAAGCCCGCATCCGAATTGATTTCCCATCGAACGTGTCTGTGGGCTGCGTGTTTTCTTTTTGCCCGTTCGATGCCCGCTAATTAGCGGGTTGTCCATGGCGAGTTTTGTCCGCTTGTCCATTGGTGCGGATTCTCGGGCCCCGGCCAACTGTGTTAATGACTATGCTAATAATTGCCTTTGTTTGTTGTTATGGCCGCGAATTGCAGCTGCCACATTTGGCTCTCGGATTAGGATTCCCAATAAAAACTGGCAAAGAGCAAGCAATGTCGTGCTATTTATAAAATGCCGTCGCTGTCGATGCTGCGTCCGCAGTTTGGAATGAATTTCCCAGAATGTTCAGCTCAAATTTGCTGAAGAGGTTTGTTGAGTGGCTTTGTTTTTGGATGGGATATGGCGCTTTAAGATCACTTAACCAATATGCATGTTTTCAGAGTGCTCAGTTTTCGGGGAATTTCTTTATTTTGTAAACTATTTGCTTTTGTGGGAAGCTCTGTGTAAGCTGCTTTGCTGGGAAGGGCTGGGCTGCTCTCGGGCTCTTGCAGGGCGTATTTTGTCGAGTAAATGTTTCTGTCAGTGAGGTTTTCTATTGCAGCCGCAGCTGCCTGAAGTTCAGCCGGAAACCCTCTTTACTTATTGTTCTCCATTAGGTAGAGCTTTGCACTCTTTTTCGCCGCTCGTCGTCCTTTAACTCCACGGCTAGGGAAGTCCTCTATTTGTGTTTTCACATTTTTAAGCGTTGCAAATGTTTTGCAACATTTTGACGGCTTTACCAGCTGTGCTATTCCACTTTTATATGGCCTGCTGCAATTGCTGTTGCTGCTTTTTTTCGCTTGTCGTTGTTGTTGTCGTTATTTGGCCAACACACGCTCAGCATTCCACACTACCCTACATATATTTGCAGCACAGCTGGCCCTGGCCACACAATGCGGCAGCTTTTGGCCGTTTTTCGCACACATTTTTCAAACTCGAAGGGCCTGAGCCTGGACCTGGGCTGTGCTTTTCCGTTTTTCCGTGCGCTCCTTTTTTATCTCGCACTCCTGCCGCAAAGTATGATGTGCATGTGCCTTTGTGTTTTTGTTTAACACAAATTTGTACACCGCGTTGAAGCCAGGATAGCGCAATAAAATGAAAACCAAGAAATTAGGACCGCTTCTGAGGTTGAAGTACTTTGTCCCAGCCGTTTTCCTGGGCTGCAAAGCGTTTATTTGTCATGGAATTTAAAGGGTCTAAATTATCGCCAAATCTAACCTGATAACTTGCCAAATAACTTATTTGAAACACTCTTTTTGAAGGGCATCAAAATAAATTTAAAGCAAGGCATAGCCCCAAGCCCGCGTATCTGGAAATATGTTTATAAAGGCGTGGCATCCAAAAGTTTATTCCGCTGGTGCCGGGGTCGCCCTTCCATTTGTTATTTCTTTTATTTCTGCATATTTTTTATATTTATGCGTTGTTCCCTCCTCCACACTCGCACGCACGATACTTTTGCTGATTGCCTTGTTCCGGCGCTTGAGCTTTATGTACATATAATATAATATAACAACCCCCAAAAAATCCCCCTCCATGGGCAATGGATCTGCCATCCCCGGGCAGGCCAAGCCCTTTAACAAATTGTGATGCTTTCGACGCAGCATTATCCGATATACATATTTGCATACCATTTGTTATTAAATTAATCGGATAATTATCTCTTTAACCACAGAATTCGCAACTCTTTTAAATCATTTTCTATAATTTCGCTGCGCTGCTTGAGCTGGGCAAATTGAAAATGGCAAATGTCCGGCAGAAGGGCCAAAAAATCAAATTACAGCATTACAAAATTACATTTTAATTGCATGTTGGTTGTATCCTTTGCCCTGCTTGTTGTGTTTGAGGAGGGAGGTGTTGTCCGTCCAAGGGAGGTCTTGTCCGTCCACGGGAGGTGCTGTCCGTCCAAGGGAGGGCACAACATTTTCGCGCATTTAGTTGGCTGCGTTGTCGACGTCCCGTCCAGTTGGGAAAGTTTTTGTTTTGTGTACCTTTGACAGAACGGAAAATGAAACGTTTCCCAAAAGCCACGACGCAGCCGGGATAAGGGATAAAGTGTGCGTGACATGTCCACGTCGGATCCCCCATCCTGCGTCCTCCGTACCGATTTCCCGGCAAATTCAATACCCCGCCTTTGTGTTACCCAGCCCTGTTCATTTATGTGACGCCCGGTTTTTAGTTGCTGAAACTTTGCTCTAAGCTGCCGTTTTTGTGTGAATTGATGGGGATGGGAATGGTGATGGTGATGGTTATGGGGATGGAGATGGTGGCGGCAGAGGGGCACCAGGATTAGGTTTTGTTGGGAGCTCTGGTTGGGGCTCGGCTCGGGTTTGGGGTAGGCGGGAAATGGCAATCGAAATGGATGGCACAAAGTCAATTTGTAAAATGGTGCGCCGGTTTGGTCGGTCATCAATGGAGTGGAAAGCTCGTGCCGGATATGGACAGAGAGATATTAGTTTATCTGCCGGATTTGTCGGGACAGATTTATCCATTGCATTTTTGGCAGTTTGAAAGTGGATTTGCCGTAGTTCGATTAAAGGGCTGCCTGTCCGCCTGCCTGGGCCATTCTAATTTTACTTTACAGCCTTGCAACTGCAATTTGCACAGTCCGAACTAATTAAATTCTGCAATAAACATGCATTTTTACCTCTTTGTTTCAAAATTAATGCTATTAGCCAGCACCCTCCTTTGCGGTCAAAGTGTTTTGTTCTATTTCAGCCCCTACTCTTTTGTGTTCTAATTACTGTTCGTTAATTGCATATTTGAAATGCCCCAAAGATCACAATCATTTAGCCATACACGTGCCTCAATTACAAATTCCCCAAGGTGCACTCGGAACCTCCTGCCACTCTCACCCGTCCCCACAATCAATGCAGCCACAGATACTCACCCCAATCCTGTAAATAGCAGGCAACGGATACAGACATCCCTTGTTGACCCGCTGCTGAATATATGTACGTATGAGCTCGTACATGCTGGTTCAATTGGTCTGTTCCTTTTAAAAACGCATTGACTCGTTTTAAGTGTAATAGAGTTGCCTGCCAGGCCCAGATACAGATACACAGGCGGCCGAACTGTTGGTTGGCACATGCAAATGCTGGGGAACTAAAAACCTATGGCAATCATTGAAAAGCCAAAAGCAACTACAGTCAGGCCTTCAAGTATGGGACTCTGGCATGAAATTTAGGCCTCCCAAATTCCCATTAAAGGGATTTTTACATTTTACACGATTCATTCTTGCTCAACTTTATACTCCTTTCCTTCTGACGATTTACATTTCTGATGCTATCGATACTGATCGATATTTATTGTAACTGGTATGTTATCGATATCTTATATTAATTAGCGATACTTTCATTATAATACCATATTCTCTGAATATTCTAGAGAAACAGAACAAAAAATCACCGCCAGAATTCCCATTTATATTAATAGGGCTAAAAGTTTCATAGTTTTTAAGACTTCCGAAAGTTGTTAATTAGTGCTTTGGCCCCTAGAATTTTAGCTTATAAAACAGCTAAAAATTGAGTGCATCGCCTGTTTTAACTTATCCCAGCTGCACTGTAGGAAAACACTGTTCTGAGCAAGCAAAACAAACCTTGCACCCGAAAATTTACAACAATAAAAAGCGTTTTAGCACACACAAAGCGCTTGAACCCCGGCAAAACTGCAATGCGACAAGAGCTGAGCTGCCGTTGAACAAGTGGTGGAGCAGGGAGCGGATCGGTGGTGCAGTGACCAATATTGGGACCATGGTCCGAAGCGTTCGAACTTTGAATCCTTGACAAGTTCCAAAAATTCGGACAGCCGGACAGTCGGAAAGCGCAGGAAGAGGGCGATAGAGATGGAACCGAACCGAATCCGAGGAAAGGAGGCGGGATTCGGGGAGCTGATAGATTGTAATCCTTGTGTGCTGCTTTCAATTGACCCCTCCCCTCGGCCCCAAAAGGCCCCCGAGAGCATCCATACTGTCAATTGGCTTTGTGTGTTCAAGTGAACCAACAACAGAGTGCGAAACCCGGCCGGGATGGGGATGGGTATGGGGTATTGTCCTGGAGCATCAGTAGGACAGTAGTGATTGCAAGGGCTTTCGGTTGCTGTGTGTGTGTGTGTGTGTGTTAATTTAGTTTTGTTGTCATCGGGAACGGGCCGTTCCAAAAACAATTGAAACAATAACGAGACAACCGGGCAGGCCAAGATTCGCTTACAGCAAGCGGGCAGTTACAGTGAAAGATGGCTAAAGCGGTTAGCTTAATTACATTACCATATTCTCTTGACATTTTGAGGGGAATTCGGGGTAAATGCATAGCTGAATGTGCTTTCCATTGCCACATTTGTCTGCCCCTGTAAGCCTGGGCTTTAAAATGTTTCCAAAAAAGGAAAAACGATTTTTTATCGTTGGCATTCTTGTAATTTCCGGCAAAATTCATGGGCATAGATTGAAGAGGCATGTCCCGCGCCATGTTCTTGACTTGTTGCTGGTGAAAAATGAACTTGTTTTCCCCCAGTTTTTTCCCCGGCGAAAGCTTTCACTGTAATTTGCTTTAACCCCCGAAAGTCGACAGCCTTGTAAGCCGCAAAATGCGTTTTTGTTAGCATTTAGCATTTGATTAATTGCCAGACAGCTCGAAATAATGATAATGTCGGCCCGGGCCTTGGCAAGGTCTGGCAACCTCGACCGGATCCTAAGCCCAATCCGAATCCGAGACCGAGACCCTTTAACTTTAACCTGTGACTCGGGGGTGGCTGTCGAGGCTTTTTCCCGCCCGCCCGCTCTGGGGATGCAAAGATGGCAGGGCGGCGGCTATTTCGTTAACAATAAATAACGCTTGAGACAGGCCCGAGGGCTTTTGTTTTGCTTGCCAGAGCCGAGAAACCCCTCGAGTGCCGCAGACGACGACGACGACGACTATGACGACGGCGATGAGGTGGTTCTTTGATCTGGTGGCAAGGAAAACGTGCGAAAACGCTTTACAAGCAAGTGGCAGGTGCACGGGAGTGGGGATTGATGTGGCGTCTACCTTGTTTGCTTTTCATAATGAATGCGGCTCGAGTCAAAGGGAAAAATAAGCCAGCCAGCCGGGGGATGAGACTCTGTGTTAGTTGAGGAACTGGCAAAAACAGGATACACACATCACGGCATATCCTGGGCTGTCCCGGCAAGTTTATTGATCAAATATCGCATGTCACTACTCCAACACACACACACTCACACTCGTTCGATAGAAACCACAGGGGAGGAAAAAAGATGGAGTTGGAGAGAAGCCATTATCCGCCGCTGCTGCTCAACCATAAATGCCAACTAAAAATGTCATTTAAATTGTCGTTATGTGCTGTTTACTGTTCTCTGTCATTTGGCCAGCTCCCTCGGCCCCGACAGCCGGACGGACATTCCACCGTATCCTGTCCGTATCCTGTCCGTACCCTGTCCGTATCCGTATCCATATCGGCATTTGTGTTTTGTTTTCTATGCCACCACCACTACCACCACCAGCACCAGTACCACCATCATCATCAACAACGTGGGACGGAAAACTTCCTGTTTTTTTACGGTCTCCGTCGTTTGTACTGAAAAATCCAGAGCATTAAAAACGACAAAAATAAATTGGCGTAAATTATACATATACATACATTCGTTTGGCTTGGTTTATGCGAAAAATAAGGCAAAAGAAAATGTGGCCCAGATATTTCAGTGGCAAATCAAAAATTTGTAAAGACACCAACGGTGGTGGATGATTTGACCCCCGGGGGTTGGCCCAAGCTCCAGTCCGCCGAAATAAGCTTCGGATTTTTGGATGCTGGAATGCTGGGCGGCGGAACAGTGGGAGAGGTGTCGAGAGACTTTGTGAAAATTTAATTAGCTTAAACTTATAATTAATGCGAAAATATTAGGGGATAAGCCGGGTAATGGAGGTCGCCTTATGTATACATTTATTTTCATTAAGCTGTTACACTGAAACGTGGCTATTAATAAGGCTAAGCAGGTGCTTGCTTCAATTTAAACTAATTTATGTTTACTTTTATGCTTCTTTGCAGGTAAATTTACTAAGAATATTCCAAGGGCCAAGTGGTAAGGAAGAACTTTATGCAGTATAGAAACCACTGTGCATAGCGGCAGATCCACCCCCAACTGTGGCTTCTAAAAATGCATTAAAAAAGTTTTATTGTTGCTTTTTTGTCCGCCCGAGCGTGCGTCGGCCATATTTGTTTGGCTTCCGTTTCCGCCGCAGCACAGTACGTCATCATCACCATCGCCGTCGCCGTCGCCATCACCATCACCATCAGCAGCGTCTTTCTGCTCTTTTGCCGTTCTCCGGCTCCGACGGAAGTTGGCACATTAAAAAGTCTTTTGGATCCATGGCCTTCCGTTGCTCTGGCATATCCTGGATATATCCTCGGGGCGGTAGTTTAAGCACGGCCAGTGTATAAACAACCTCATCATCCGGACGTAGCTGTCCGGTACGTCTCATTGTGTGTCCCGGCCAGTTGCCACCATCATCATCTGTTGGAAGGTGTGAAGAGCCAACATCTGACCCTCATTAACTTAATGGTCCCAGCATCGTCCTCCATCTTCTGCGACTGTTTGTTTGAGCGCACAATTCATTTAAAAATATTATTAATTTTCTGCCCATTGAAAATGATTTTTTAATGGCCCTTTTGCCTTTGTGGTCGCGGGGCTTTGGGGCGCCAATTAGAAAATCAATACGCTGCACTTTGACACAACTTAATTCAATTTGTTGCCGGCAACCGAATGTAATTAATGGTTTCGTTTGGCTCGGTTTGCTGCTTTTTGGCAGCGACAGCGGCAGTGGCAGCAGCAGCTGCCTAATGAGATGAAATGTCCCATAAAAAGTTGGCAAAACTTTTTTTCTGCCCGCATTTTATGGGTCGGCCATAACTGACAGATTGCTGCCACTTGATTTATTTTTACTGACATTTAAATAACATTTGACGGGAGTTTAATTTGATGTTTGTTTAAAGGCCAGCACCAGCAACAAAGGAAATAATTAATTTGTCGCAAAACCAACCAAATCCAACAGGCAAACTGAACAACCGACAACGAGTACCTACCTATTTTCAATATCAATTAGTTTTAGTGTAGGCCATATTTCCATTGTATGTTGTCTGATCTTTGTAAAACTTGGCACATGGCTGGACATTACAATTTTTAGCTGTATGCTAAAAGATTTGTATCTCTTGGTCTAACCATTTCGAAAATATAGGCCAATATGTAGTAGAAAATACAGTTTTTTGGAAATTGATAAGGCAGAAAGGGGCGTGACTACAATTCAAGAACTACAAATTCTGCGTATATGTAAACGGGCGTAAATCTAAAAAAATTATGTCTCTAGCTCTTACCATTTTGGAAAATGACGTGTTTATACATACAGACGGACATACGGACAGACGGACATGGCTAGATGGACTCGGCTGTTAATGATGATCAAGAACATAAGTTCTTCATAGGGTCGGAGATGTCTCCTTTTGCCAGTTAAATGCATTTGCACAACCTTAATATACCATTTGTACCGTAAGGTATGGAAAACATAAGCACATAAATCCCCTTGATGTTAATCATTGTCGCCATTAAGGGTTCTCTTTACGGACTGATCCTAATAAGCCGTGATATGTGCCATTGTGGCCACTTGAATCTGATTGTTATGATGATTGCCATTACGCAGATCTCTGGCCGTGCACCCGGGCGTATGCGTAATGCGTAATGTGTTGCTAATACCGGGAAAAGCAAAAGCGAGCAGCCCAACTAGCCGACAAAAAATAGCACAGCATCTCTAATGCGAGAGTTTTATTTTATTACATTTTATTACACATAAGTTGGCAACAAAATGTGCCAGCACACCGCCCACCCTCTTGAGTCCTCGAAGATAGACAGTTTCCATTGAGGCGAAGCCGGTTGGCAGTTTAGAGCGCTCGCATTCACATTCTGGCCCCTGTCCCCGGCACGTACTTCGTATCTACGTTTCCGCAGATAAACGCGCTCGTATCTGTCTGAATAGGCTCCAGGACTCGCTGTGGGTGCTTCCCTTTTAGCAAAATGTTTTGATTTCCATGGCAAGGCAGGACGCTGCCAGTCAGCTCCAACTAATCTGTTATCCCCGAGCAGGGCTCCCTTTTTTCCCGGCTTTACGTTCCTTTATCCCTCGCCGCCGTGGGTGTGTGTGTTGGTTTTTGCTTTTCAATTCATTTTATTTATCGGAGCATGAAAGACGCCCTCCAAGGATACGGATCCACATATAAATACAAATAGAAATCAGCAGATAATAAAATAGCACAAAAAGCGGGCAACCAAATCAAAATGAGAAATCGCCACCTCATGGCATTTCTTTTGGCTAAAAGAAAATGTTGTATCCCGAGGAGGGGGAACGAAATTGGATTGGCTGGGCAGGTTGATCAAATATATGGCCAGTCGGAAGCAGGAAATTTGTGTTCTCCGCACAATATTAACTGCTACAATTGAATGGAAAGCCAGAATAGCAGAGCATCCAGCTTATTTATCAGCTCGCCTTGAGATGTTCCTATAAATATCTGCCAGCAATCAACGAGAAGACCACTCAGAGGGGTAAACAACCCACAGTCTGGGATTTATCTATGCAATCGAAGCTTCACACTCATCTCCCTTAATTGATATTCATTTTACGCAATGCTCCTGGCCAGGCCAATGCACTTCTGTTTACGAAATATGCTTGCATTTGCCAGCTTGCAGGAGGCACACTCCTACGATACGAGTATATCCTCATCAATTTGCGATCCAAACTAATTGCGATTGGTTTGGGCCGGTCCCTGGGCTCTTTGCTCTTTAGTTTTGCCTGCGCTGGCTAGCATACTTTTCAGCGCCGGACTAATTAGTCAGTACGGATGAGGTTGGGTCGGCAAATTGAGTTGGAAATTCAATTTGGAAAATCACAAAACGAAGGACCCCAAAAGGAGCAGGAAAAGTCGCTGCGAGGGGCATAGAAAAACGTTGTCGGCGGCACAAGGCAGCAATGAAACAAAGCACCAGACAACAACAGTCAAATACAGGGAGAAAAAACTATTTGCCAGGCAAATAACTCGAATATATATAGTTTATAAAGGAAGGTTATTAATGCCAACGTACCCTTCAAAATGTTATAAGATCTTGTTTAAATTTCCTTCTCAGTTCTCCGAGTTTAAGCGTGCAAAATGTTGCTTTAAAACTCGATGAATCAGAATACATTGCAAATGTATTAAATAAATAATTTGCATAGGAATAACAGGTGAAAAACTCGAATATACATAGTTTATAATGGAACGTTTATTGGGAAATTCAGGATGTAAAGCTAGCTTTACAAAGTATGCAGGAAATTGTTGAAATTTCCTCTTCAGTTCTCCGTGCTTCAGCCTGCAAAATGTTGCCTGAAATCTCGATAAAAACGAATACATTTCAATTGTATTAAATAAATAATTTACATAGGACAAAGAGGCAAAGTGAGGCTGCTTTTACGGGGAATTTTTCTTCGAGGGTAGCAACTCCCAGCGAGTGTTGACAACAAGAACCAAATGAAGTTCATCGGGGAGCAGGAAATGAACGTGGACGGGCGTGGGTGGGTGGGCTGTGGAGTCGGGACTTTAAGGACACCAATGAGAGGCACGTTAGAAATGACAACAAGGATGCAGCTGCGATGGCTTCCCACGGCCATTGTTGCTGTTGCTTGCTATTATCCTGCCAGTGGCAATAAAAACCACCGCCATCGTCGCTCGCTGCCTTTTTGTTATTTTGTTCTGGTTTTTTCTGTGTTGCTTTGGATTTTTGCAACTTTCATACCAGGCATTTCTCGGTCACTGACATGGCCCCCGAACGGGGCAACAACCAAACGCAGCTTTTGTTGCATGTTGCAAGTTGATTTCTTTCCTTTTTTCCACGTTTCGATGTTGTCGTCGGCGCTGTTGCCGTTGCCGTTGCCGTGGTTGTTTTCAGTTTTGCTGCCGTTGTGGCCTGCGGCGTTCGCTGTGACAAAAAATCTGTTTTTGGTTGACTGCCTAACATTGCTAACAAAAACTAAACCCGACTTGCCTTGTTGCTGATGTGTAACATAAAAAATTCGTAGCACAAATGCCAGTCCCTCCCCTGCAACCATAATGGATTTTTTTCGGTTTATAATGAGCAAAACCTACGACATTATTAAAGCTGAAACACAAATAGACTTTTAGAGTAACGACTCCTATAAATTCTTCGTTTATTTCAAGTAAAAGGAAGGATATTGAAGCCTTTCTCCCAAATAACCATCAATTGAATTGTAATAAAGCCCGAAAGCATAATCCTTGAGCTTATTTGCAAAGTTAAATTCGAATTTGGCTTTGAAGAAAACTTTTGCACTCGAGGAACTTAATTTTCGCGCTTTTTTGCAGCAATTACATGACGCCACTGTGCATCGACATTTATGCGAAAGCTGACGTCTATCCGCAGGCACAGGAAAATAATAAAAAAAAGGGGGTTTAAAAAACGAAGAAAAACTTTGCATAGCATATTTACACATGGCCTTTGGCATTGTTTTCACAGGCGGCGCGCGATATCAACATGCAAGCCGAGTTGTTTTGGTTGTTGCTGCTGGCTTTTTGGCATCCTAAAATAGTTGGCGGCCGTCTGTTGTGGTTAGCATATTCAGCTTGTTCTACTATTTTTATACACCCATTTTTCCCGCCCCAATCCCCCACCGTCGGCCATGTCGAAAGCAAACATTCGAATTTGCCAAAAAGTGGCAAAACCCAGGAAAATCTGCTTGTTACTCCTGTTTTTTTTCCCCATAAGTTTGACAGCCACTCGACTTTGTTTCCATTTACAGGAACATTTTATTGCTGCCTCTTGGGTTGTGCTGGCGGGGCGGGGGGGATGAGGATTTCCTCCACGACCTCGGAAAAGTGTCAAACACAAAGTGACACTTGCAGCTGCAGCATTCGGTGGTGCTTTCGGTGGTGCTGGTGGGTGGAAGTTGATCAAAATGCAATTGATTTCGCAGCAGCCGTAACTTTCGTTGACCCAAATTGCCGTAAACAACTTTCGCCTGGGATTTTCCTTCTTCGGCTGCCAGGAATACAATTTCATAAATTTCATTAGAATTTCTCCCCCCACCGCCTCTTGGATGGAGGGAAACCCTTAAAAAGTTAGCAGTCCCGCAAACTTTTAGCACTTGACAGAAAATAAATATAATTTTTTATCAATATCTGTCAGCTTGTGAGGAACTTTTGTTATAAACAATTTTATTCCGCCCCGCTTCCACTACTTAACTTCTCTCAGGCTGCTTAATTTGCTGTCCTGCGTGGAGAGGATACCCTTTTCCCAGTTCAACAGACCCGAAATCTCAGCCGAGTCCGGGGACTCAGTTCCGATGGCAATTCGCAAACATTTTCCGGTCAATTTGCGGGAAGTTATCCGGCTTCGATTAACTTTTGGCCAGGGAAAAGTTTGGCATTCCCAATTTCCCAATTTTGTTTTATTTTTCCCCCGGACAGAGCTGAAATTTAAAGTTGCGAAAGGCTGGGAAGTAGGTGTCTGAACTGTCTGGAAAGTAAGTTACTAGGTCTTATCTCTGCAGCGCTGCTTAGGATATTTATATGCACATAACATAAATATACTCCCACGTAAACTTGAACTTCCCACCACGCGGTTTATTAAGTCATAAAAATCTGTCAGCTGCAGCTTCATTTTTTTGTTTTAACCTGAGTGTTGTCAGCTCATTCGACAGGTCGTAAAAAACCTCTCGTGAAAACATTCTTTGGCATGTTTATTTGAATTTTTTTGCCATAAAATGTTGTTGGCTCGCTTGTCATTTATAATTTGTTTGCGCGCGTAAAAGTGCCTCAAATGTTCTCAATTTAAACGTTTTGCTTAATTTGCTGACGGGCTTGTTATCAGTGGAAGTTGCAGCGCAAGTGAATTTTTGCCATTCCGGGAAACTTTTTAATATATTACTTTTCTGGTAGCAATTTCTCCGAGCCCAGACTCTGACCTGCGGCCCCTGCCATTATGCTTATCATTTCACAAACGCTGCGCAGTCTAAAGCTTAAATTCAATAACAAATGGGGTGATATTTGTGTGTTTTTTTCCCGCCAACCAGCCAACCAACAACTTTCGACGATTTATTTATGACATAAAATTATTACCCGACAGGCAGCAAACCCCTTTTTACTTCCCGCAAGCAGAAACGGCAACAGCGATCATAATTTTTGCCCTGTCAAAGTTTGCAACAATTTTTCACGATTTTGATGACAAAAAACGAACAACGACGGACGGACGACCCCCGAGGAGGAGCTGTGGAGAAAAATGCGTTTCAATATTGCATTCTGCTCGCTGGCAGCGGAAAAAGTGCAGCTTTGGGAAAAATGTGGGCGGTGGGAGGTGTTTGTTATGAATTATGTAATGCAGCTGCGGCCTGCATTTGTATTTGTTGTGCTAGAACCCACTCTGCCGGCCCTCGTAATTATGTGGGCCGATTTCAGGCATTAGAAGCAACTATTTATTATTACTGCCCCGCATATGCAAACTAGCAAAACTGTGAAAACAGTTTTCATACCCGGTTCCTAAGGAGAACAGGGGTATATTAAATACGTACGAATTTATGTAACAGGGAGGAGGAAGCTATACTTGATCAGCATCAACAGCCGGGAAGATCTAGCCATGTCCGTCTGTCCGTTCGTCCGTATGTCCGTATAAACGCCTACATCTTGGAGATTATAACAGATAAAGAAAAACGAACGGCATATTGACAATAATGTGATACCAGTTCATCACAAGTTTGTTTTTAAAATGGTCTACCACCCCATATAACCCGCAAACCGTGATATTCTGTGGCGTCCACAACTCAAAGTCTACACTCTAGAGGCACTAAATTTGGATAGTACATTGGTAGAGCCAATATCTATCGGTGTTTCAAATATCAGCGGGTACGTCTCTGTGTTTAAATGCTATAATAATGGAAAAATAATATTTTATTCATCAGTTAAAAACTAGAAACCGGGTATTCATAGTCGAGACCCTCGACCATAAACGTTCCTACTAGTTGTGTTTTTTGTTGGGTTGCAAAATAATTGTTGCACTTTAATGAAGCCATACAATGGGGAAAAAGCGCACTAAATCAACCATAATGCGGTGGAATTTATTTGCCGAGATAAGAATGCAACAAATTAAATTTGTTATTGAATCTGAACCATCCAATGGAATTATGCTTGATTTCTTTCGAATGCCAGTGATTTATGTATTGCATTGTTGGATGCAAAATTGATTTTTAAATAGCACTCTAAATTAATTGGGAAAACATTTTCCACCTAAAAAATAGCCTTTCTTCGCGCTGCTCAAATGTTTGCCAAAGTTCTTTTGTCTGGCATTTGCCACAACCTACTTTCTCCGCTGGAATAACAACAAAAGCCTTTAAAATTGTTTAGCGCGGGAGCGAAAAGTTTTCGCCCAAGAAGAAAGAGCCAGGCTGAAAGCTGGAAAATGTTGCACTGGTGACGGTTGCCCCTCGGGCTCGCAAGTCACTGCTGCGGTCCCCGTCAAATATGCAGAGTGGTCGTCTAGTGAACAACATCATAATGGCAGAAATCTCTGGGCACATTAACATAATCGGGCAACGGGCCCTGGAATGGTGATGGTTTCTGCTGATGCCTGGATGCCTGGATGCCACTGCCAGCAGCTACAGCATTATTTTCATTTGCACCAAGCACAGCAACACACTCCCCACACTCCGTACACTCTACACCCGCTCCCGCACTGTGGCCCCGCCTCTGGCAGAAACAACAACTAGGCGACTGGGTCCCCGCGATTGTTTGGCGTTGGCGGAATAAACAACGAACGCTACGTGTCCAGTGCAGGCGGGAGATGAATTGGGGGAACGCTGGGGGATCGGTGGCTCTGAAACCCGCAAAGTTTTAGCTTACCCATGCAGTGCTCCCTTTCCCTCTGACCCCAAAAGAACACTGAACAAAAAGGTGACAGCCCGCGAGGCTTAGCAACCGGAATTTCAATGTTTTCAGTCTCCTAAAAAAGCAATAAAACCGAGGTTTGTGCTTCCGCTAAGGGTCCTATGAGTCAGCTGCCTCTAAGATGGGCGAAAACAGGAAATAGACTTGACCTTTCAAAGGAAAAAACACACCCAAATGATCTCACAATTCTAATCTGATGAAATTAATTGCCGAGCCAAATGTGAATATAAATTTGGGGCTGTAAATTGAGAACGTTTCGGGAATTTTTCCTGTAATTTTGGAGTAAGCAAATTAATTCTTGCAGTGCTTAGTTGCTGGTATGCAGGCGCATAAATCAAAACAATAAAGTTCAGGCGAAACAATGACGACGACGTCGGTGATTATGATTATGACGATGATGACCCACGATGACGACAACGTCGTTGACGCTTTGGACAATGTTGACGTTGCTCCGGTGCCCCATTGTTTTGAGATCTACTGCTGGATACCGGCACCCTGGACCCCTCTATCCAAGTTTCCACGTTGATTCCAATCCCGTGTCCACTCTATTGATGCGATGCGACAAATTATGTCATTGAACTGCAGCGCACTCGCACTGGTAGTCGCCCTCGCCCTGGTTTGCCTGTTTGTTTGTTAGAAATGAAAAATTACCCAGCCGAAATTCGAGATGCAGATGATGATGATGTATGGCTCTTGGCTGCGGCTCCGGCTCTTGGCTCTCCACAGTATTTATTCGATGCAATTTTTCCTTTGTGTATATTTGCCCAGTTGATTTTTGATTCAGCAACATGCAAATGCCGAAATGAAACTGGGGCAAACAGCCAAAGTAAGGTTTTTGTGTAGATTCTCCCCAGAGAAGAGTTGTGTTTATATTGGCAAGAAGAGAGATAAATTGCGAATCAATAAACATTGATTTCGCAGCGGAAGCGAACAGGCTGTGCCAATATTTATAACTTGAGCTTTGTTGAGATATCGAAAAGCTGCTGCATTTTGTGCACTCAATTAGGGGATTAAGTATACGCCACATGGCCAGGCCATTCGCCAGTCGGCAGTCGCACAAGTGAACTGTGATCCAAATTCCACGGTTGGCATAAATTCAACAATTATTAATGGCCATTAAACAAACTGAAGCAACAACTCAGCTCCAATGAGACAATGCCTAATGGATAAAATATTTTTATGACGTCCCAGGCCCGATAGACGAGACGACATACCTCGTAAACTGGGCCATTATTTATTGCTTTTACATGAGGCCAGGGCAGGGCAGGGCAGGGCCGGGCCGAAAAGGCCGTGGCAATAACGTCGCTGAATGGATGAATGGTTGGTAAGAGAGTGCGCGGGGCAATAAAGCTTTTTGATGGGCCGCACCACAAAAGGAACACAGGGGAAGCAGTAGCAGTAGCAGGCGACAGGACACCCGTCACCCAGAACCAGGACCCAGACGGCCGTTGGTGTGACGGACACTTTGCGGATGACCCGAGCTTTTGTATATTAATGAACATTTCTCTCTGCCAGCTCGATCCCGTTTGCTCGCCTTCGGGCTTACACTTTCAGTCCCGAGGCCTGTCCGTCGATTATGCGGCAAACCACTTAACCGTGTCCTGGACACACCCCTCAGACCCCATTCCCATCCCCATCCCCATTGAAATCCCCAATCTCTGTCGGTCATCCCCTCGATTTCCCTCGGCTCTCCCTCGGCTCTGTGTGTTCATTATGATAATAAGTGTGTGTTTGGTCCCCGGTCATCGTGGGGTTAACGTTGCGTGCTTAAATGTCGCCAATTGCGTGTATCTCGGTATCCTGTCGATATGCCTGGCCTCTCTATAAATACATATGTTCTCACACTCTTGAAAGCTATCCCAAATGATTAATTTCAAGAAACTAAAACCAAGAAACTTAACCAAGTTCAAAACAATAGAACTTGTAAAGCTTGCCTGCATTTCAGGTTGTAAATGAATAAACTAATTTGGTAATTTGGATGTCGTAGCCCCCATTCGTTTTTCGCCGTGTGCATATATTTAAATTTATATGACCAGCCTGCATCGTATGTTTGCGCCTCATAATTATGCAGCTGGCTTAATTATAAAACGTTACTCTGCAGTTAACCTGGGGAATTAATTTATACGAGCA
Organism: Drosophila ironensis; assembly: GCA_021223825.1. NCBI lineage: Eukaryota > Metazoa > Arthropoda > Insecta > Diptera > Drosophilidae > Drosophila > Drosophila ironensis. The sequence continues at coordinate 616,190 of JAJJHQ010002270.1, forward strand.
ACAACAACGAACAGGACATGGGTCGGTCCCGGCTTGGCTGGGATTTCCTCCCTCCCCGGTGCAGAGGACGTTCAATCACAACGCCGTCGTGTTCAGTTTCAGTTTCAGGTACACCGGGTTTATGGCGTGCGGGCGTCGGCGACAACGGCTTTCCATTATTACATTGAGCCCGGGTTCATTAACTAATTTTAGCGCACACAAATAGCATAATAAATTGATGAGATCGCGGTTGAAGCCAGCAGGCTTGGGGGGGTCGAAAATGTGCATTTGAGTGTGCTGCCATAATGGGGGGCGAAATTGGGCTTATATTTACATTAGCCTGTTTAGGCCCACAGGACGAGGCCCACAAACAATGCTCGCACTCTCGTTTTGGCTTTAACAGCGGTAAACTATTAAGCCCGAAATGAATGGTGATGAGCCAGCAGCAGCAGCAGCAGCGGCTTCGCTTTGCTTTAATGACTTGATTAAAGGGAGCCAGCCTTGTTTGTTGGGGTTCTTTTTATCACCCGGATAATTGATATTGCAATCACCACTAATGGCCGAACTGAGTCATCAAATCGTCGTGATTTATTAAAGCAACTCCGTGTTGTTGCTTCATTATGCTCCTAAGCCCTATCGGGCATATGTCTAGAGCCCCCCATTAATTGAATTAAGTTGCTGTGCGGTGCTGTGCTGGGCTAGTCTGCTGGGCTGTTGACACAGCTCAAGGTCTTCGTAGAGCACTACGCCCTGCGTTTCGACGGCATTGAAATCACTTCTAAAGCTTCATTTGCTTCCATCCGCCTCTTATCGCGTTCCAATTGATTGCACACCCAGCAATAGCAATAAAAATGTGAATAATTATGAAAATGAAAAGTAAATCGTAAATGTGCACAGTACAAAAAGCTCTGGCATTCTATACACTCGTAGAAAAAATCAAGTATTTTAGACAGGAACTGATACGAATCGTTGGCGCACACTTCAAAAATACCTAAACTTGATTCTAGAATTTGTTTCTTACCAAAATACTTGTTTTAGTATTTTTTTAAGGCAATCCGAGCTTGATATGAGATCATAATATCACGATTTAAGATCATAAAATCATGATATAGGATCATAAAACGTGGCCAATTCTCAGCTTGAGTTGAAATTCGTACTTGCAAAACCCCAAATTGACATTTTTCGACCTAATTATAGCATGTAATTTTCTTATCCCTATCATGTCAGGAAACCTTTGAAATCCCATTTGATTTTTGCGGTTTCTTGACTCAATTTTGTTAAGTAAACCCCGTTTTCTCACCCATTTCTGTCAGTGCCTTTACATGGTGAATATTTTTAGACGTTAGAAAAATAAATGGGAAAAGAGTGCGGCCTCTGGAGTCGAATTGAGCTTGACTTTGTTGACTTGAATCTCCAGCAGCGCACAAATTGGGCCAGCAATTCGTTTGCCTTTAATGGTCGCCCACGTGGCCCGACTTCCAACTCGGTGGAATCCCCTGAAGTCGTCGTCCCCCTGCCCGGCTACTGGGATGGGCCCTCGTTTCGCTCTTGTGGGTCCATTGAGTCACAGGGCCATTGTCAATGTCTGCAAATGATTTTCGTTTCAGGGCTCAGGGCTCTTCTTCAGCAGGAAACCGAAACTGTATTGAAACTGCGAACTTCACCTCTGCCACATGCCGCTTCGACCGCAAAACTTACACAGAGCAAAATCACCAGTAGAGGGCAAACTATCTTCAGTTCAGCCTATGAAATTTATGAAATGATTTTTCCTGCAGTGAAGGCAAGCAAAGGCCTGCCAGCATTGCCCCCTCGTGTCGTCCGACCGGTTGCAAGTGCAACCAACAATTTGGCTAAGATTCGGCGTGGGCTGAGCTCTGGGCCCACGCATTTCTGATGCCTTTCCGCTTGGCCTAAAAGTGAGTGACAGTAAAGCCTCAAATTGCCGACAAGCGAGCCTGTTTGGAGGGGCGTGGGGCGGTCGGGGAGTGGGAAAAATTGGTAGTGCAAGTCATAAACGATGAGGCTGCGTTGGTGTCGGCTTTCGTTGTTGTTTTCCGTCTCGGTTTTGGTTTGGTTTAGCTTGGTTTGGCTTGGGTTCTTTGTGTAATTGACCGGGCGTGTAACTGGTTTTGACTTGTTACGGGTTACCCGGGAAGTTTCTCGGCGGATTTCCACAGTCAGCAGTATCACAGAGCCATAACTTATGCACAAGCAAGGATTTTGATGTGGCACAGCAATGACTCGGGCAGAAATATTGGGCCAAAGTGTTAAATATAGCCAACTAATGTTCCCTTGGAATGAATGATGCGGGAATAATTTATATGCAGCACAGCAGCCACTGCCACTGCTACTGCTGCCACTGCAGCACAATCTGAAAATAGAAAATCTCTTAGTCGTCTGATTTTTCCCACTTGCAATCCTCATTAGTGGCGGCGACGAGCGCCGGGCAAACAGTTTTTCAATTGTGCAAATTGCTCACCAGAGCCGGGGAGCCCCAAGTGCTCAGCACTTGAAGCCCTCGAATTGAGATCCCTTCGCCTTCCCCCCCGCTGCCCTGCCCCTGCCCCTACCGCCGTCATCCGTTGGGCAAATTGAAATAAAAATCAAAGTGATGTAAAATACATTCAGACACTTTGGACTGGCATTTTATTGGTGCCTGAGTATTTTTAGACAAATCTAGGTCAGTCAGTCTGACGGGCCACCTGCCTTAGACTGCTTCTTCTAAGCCCGGCTGCACTCCACTCCACTTAGCCCATTTTCCACCCATTTTCCCCCCATTTTGGCCGAAAGGCAGCTGGGCGTCAAATCAGCACGAAAATCTACAAATGAACACATTGCAAGTGTCTTTGCGCTTCTGCCATTTGCTCGTGCAACTCGAAGTTTGCTTCGATTTGTGGCAACTGTCCTCACAAAAATTTCCTGTCAATATAAAACTTTTCCAACTCTGCTGCTGTTTGTGTAAAGTGCATTTCAGTGTTTTTCTAATTCCTTCTAATTAACAAATTTCAGTGCCCGGAGATGTGTGGCAATGCAATGAATATTTTATAAACTCGTTGGAGTGTTTTCCTTGGCAAGAAGGGGGAAAATATGAAAGCCATTAGGCAAATCGAAAGAAGGGAGAACTCCTAAAAATATTCAAATAATTGACTCGGCAACAGATTTATTCTTTTGTGAATATTTGATTTCTTCTTTTAATTAAGACATCCTGTAAATTGATGCCAGCGCAGTAAACAATTTGTTTGCATAACAAAAGCACTTCATAAGTCTCAAATCACACCAAGTCGGGGCAATTAATCTGTTAAAGCTTCAACAAAAGGCAGAAATCCAAGAACAAACCTCAAATATACAGAATGTGTCAATTTAATTGCCGATCCGACTGATTTATAGCAACATTAATAATAGAAAAGACCCACACAGAACAGTGAAAGAACATTAGGCCATGGAAATGCCAAGGCACAACTAACACACACGATATATGTATAAACATTGGGGGTTGGAACGCAGGCGGCAGGCGCTAAAGTGTGAAAAACTCATTAAGATACAAATTTGTTTATAGGTGCACACACATAGTGGGAAAATGCTTTTTGGCAGGGAGTGGAAAAGAGTTGCGCCCACGCATCTGGGGGAAAAAGAAGGGGGAAAATCCATACGAAACAGGCAATCAGACAGCGGCGACTGCGGAATGGAAACGCAAAAGTCACATTCATCAGTCAAAATAATAACCAGACAGCAACAGCCGCAGCAACTGCAGCAACTGGAGTCGGAGTCACAGTCTCGGAATCCAGACATGAGGTCTTGTCAGTTGTCAGTGGGTTAAAGTCAAAGTCATTTGTCTGGCGTTTTTTCTATAGTTTCTTTGGTATGTTGGGAGTTTTATGCACGCTTTGCACTGGTATTATAGCAGCAATTCAATTTACTAAAGACAATTGATTTTTTCCATTTTGTGGGGCAACACAAATTGAAAGCGATTATCAATATGTTGGCCTCTGACAGGCAGGCTGCGCGAAAAACTATTGGTAAAAAAAAAAGAAAAGAGACTCGGAAAAACAGCGGGGGCATGAAAAACAAAGCAACAACAAACATTCAGTGACTGATAAATGGCCAACACAAAAGGCTGGCGAAAGGGCCAACAGATGGTAGCACGGGAGGGCGGGGCTGCTGGTGTTGTATCTCGCGGGTGCCCTTCATTGTGTTTCAGATGCTTTTGCTGCTGCTGCTGTTTGCCACACGCCTCAATGCAATTTAGGGAAAAATATGCTGAGGGAGCCTTGCTCCGCTACACCTCGAGGAATGTAAACAAAATGTATCGTAAAATAAATAGTTTTTAAAACTGTTTTCATCGCGGAGCAGGAATGCATGCACAAAGTGTGAAAACTTTGGATTGTTTGTTCCCCCTTTTCCTGAAAGGGAATTCAAAGTAAACATAAAACACTTTCAAGAACTCCAAACAGCTAATTCGTATAAACTGTGTGAAACATGTGTGATTAGCCTTCTTGGGAGGGGAAACAATTGCTCCCACGAAAATATATACTTTGTTGTCCCTGGATTTTATTAGAATTCGGATTTATTACCAAATCTCATCAAATTAATGCAATTATAGTTAAATGTTTTAACACCCGGTTCTTTAAAAGAACGGAGGAAGCTTTTCCGACCCCGATCTAGCCTTGTCCGTTTGTCCGTCTGTCCGTAGGAGCACCTATATCTTGAAGAGACACTCGACTACCATCGTTCTTAGTTGTTTTCATGCGTTGTTTATATCTTTAAGGTGAATCTGCCAGTGGCAGACGAGCAAATCACCAGAAAACAAATAACAATTGAATGTAAAAGTTTAGTGAAAAACCCCGAGAAAAAGAATAACCCAACGAAAGATTCGGATAGACTCCGGGGGCAGGACAACTTTTGGTTTGTCTCGCTTGGTTTCTCGGGCAATTGGAGAGGAAATTAAACAAGTTTGCCTAACGAAGAAGCGCAGAAAGTTTTTTTTGCCAGAGCGCCTTAAAGTATGCGGCAGCATCCGAAGAAGGAAAAGCAGAAGCAGATTCTCAAGCAAAAGCACCGACAACACAAGCAAACTTTTCTCTTTCAGCAGCTCCTGCCTCAAGTTTGCTTCCTCTGCCGCTGATTTTGCTGTTGCAATGAAAAGGAGCGAGGTCAATGGGTTGGGGGCAGGATTGGAGCTGTAGCGGGGGCGTGGCAGCATTGTCACTGCTGCTGCCGCACGCTGTTCCTAAACTTTTTGAATCAATTTAAGTTTTGACATTTTAATGATAAATTTGTAACATGCAGAGCAAAACAGGGCCAAAGAATGCCAACGATGTTGGATGCTGCTGGATGTTAGCTGCTGATGTGGGGGGCAGCCCTCGCTTTCCGCTGTTATTCTTCTGGTTACTGGCTCGAGGTTGCTAGCTCCAATAGTCGAATTCAGTTTATAAATTGCTGCAAGTGTTTCCCAAGACTTATGAAGTGAACTGCAGTTCGAAGTTGCGAGTGCAGAGGGTCTGGGAGCGTGCGTTTAAATTGAAAAAGTGTGCTTAAGTGAAGGGAATTGACTTTCCCTCCCGCAAAACTCTTTTTCGCACTCGGATTTCTTCTAAATAGTTTGGCTTCATCGAATGTTGGGGCATGTGAAATTGATCAATGGGCTAGTTAAGTTCAAGTTGCTCCCTTAAAGGAGCAGTTGTTTTGTTCATACTTTTGGCAATATATTTTTGTTTTCCCCATAAATATCGATGGCAATTTCAAATTCAACCTCCAGGAAGATTCCTAAAACCCATTAAATGATATACTACAAAAATAAATACTTATTTATTTGCTTTGCTATCGGAGAACGCATGTTTTTCGTGGCCATAACATCAAGGCAAACAGCGTTGGCCATCGAAAACTCATTATTGACTCATTTCGCAGGCCCATAAAGCGCCCCCAAGTATGTTGTCTTTATTTTTCGGTTGACAGCCGGCAACCATATCCAATTAAATTGTACATCGTACCCCCCAAGCGTGTGTAGGGCAGGGCAGGGCACTGTGTGTGCGTTACGGATGTGGCTGTGGGCCATTAAGACCTTTGTAAACTGCGGCAGGCATATGCACTTAATGGCTAAACACACGCACTCGCACGCGGGCCCTGAAGGACAAATCCACGACAAACCTTCAGATACATTGTACATGTATCTCTTTGCCCCTGCGCCTGGATACCATTTACGGCTTTGGCAATTTGTGGCGCTTTATTTGCGGCTTCTCTGGCGTTTTGTTTACATTCTATTTGAGAGGGCCGCGCAAACAAATTGACAAGTTTCCTCCTCCCCCTCGAGGAGGAAACAAATGTTTTTTGTAACCCAAAGCCAAAGCCAAAGCCTTGACTGCTATTTCCCAATGAATTGTGTGGCGCCAACAGTGAGAAGTTTTCAAATCAATTAGTTTTGATAACAAGTTTCGATAAAATGCGTGACACACATAATTGAAAAGAGCTGACAGCCAAAAGGTGTCACAAAATAAATTGAAATGTCTGCGGGATACGGAAATTTGATAAGTTTGATAATAATGACCAAGTTTGACCCTAAACAAACGGTCGAGATGAGGTTTTTATACCATGTACCTTAAGGTTCAAATGGTATATTAAGTTTGTGCTTATGTATGTAACAGGGAGAAGATAGTGTGTCCAACCCTATAAAGTATAAAAATTGTAATATCTAGAAATGGGGCGAGTTTCACAATGATCGGACAAGAAACAATTAAGATAATACCAAAAATAATGTTCACCGTCCCTTCTTAGTGTCAAAGCTGGATGGTTTCATGTAACATTTTGCATTTGACTTAAATCACTGTAATTTTGGTTTTCGATGAAAACAGGTACATGGTATCTTGTTGTCGAGAAATCTCAATTACAGCGATTCTACTTGTTGAATAGCTAATTGGAAAGATATTGAGATGTTAAGAAAGGTTATTGTTCTGCTTTGATTCATGGTAGGTAAAGATATTGAATTATTTGGATTTCCTCGCACTACTTTTTAAGTAAATTGATTTATTGATTAGATTAAAAGTTTCCCTGCAACGTAGATAGTATATGTTCCGGGCAATCGTCCCCCCTCATAAAATCTCAACTGACTGCAGACCACTGTGTACTTATGGCATTTTTCTGTTTGTTTTGGATTGCAGATAAGAAGGTGACCCACTGAAATGGCAGTCAATGTCTGATAGCGAGTGGACACTCTAAAAAACGGGCCCCTGCCCCGACTTTGCTTGGACTGATAATATGGCCCCCTGCTGCCCGATCGCCTGCAACAACAGAGAACGGAGCTGGAAATGCGTGCAACACAATGGCTAAGCAAAATGAATATTTAAAAATTTGGAAACATATCAAATGGCGAAATGAAAAGTAAACAAAGCGAATTGGAAACTGCGCAAACAAACTTATGAAAAGGATTCACATTTGTTGGGGAGATTTCTGGACAAATTCAACCTAAACACACACACACATGTGCCATATAGAGTGAAAGAGGAGTGCTTGCAGTATTCACGTTCTGCTTAGTCAACATTAATAAGAACCCGACATATCTGCCAATTATATAGATATAAATGAATGCATGTATATAGCCAGGGACGAGCGACAAGCGACTAGAGGAGCCGCGCAGCAAAACAGCAACAATATGACAATATCAGAAAGCATCCAGCATAATAACAATGCAAATCGCAAATATGAAAAACTCATTAAGCAGCCGCAGATGCAGTTTGAGGCAACGTCCGTGACCGGAACGCAAACGGATGCGGATGCGCACGCGGATGCCAGTGCGGATGCAAATGCTGATGCGAATGCAAGGAACTTTGACAATTTCAATAAGCATTTTGGCAATGGTCATGGCATCGCGGATCGCACATTGCTGTTGCCCTCGGACGGGGATGTTGCCGCCGCCAGCAGCATTGTCACGTACAAGGGCAAATCGAATGGAAATGGATATGGAAATGCCGGTGGTGGAAAAGCCGGCAACGGGAGCGTCTGCCTGCAGTTTCCCGGCAGCCCAACCTCATCAATGGGCAGTGGTAACCACCTGGTAGGCGGTGGCCTCGGCGGCAACGGCTCCTCGGAGCCCGCCGGATGGATGTGCCATTGTTGCAACTTAATTGCACGTCTCTGCTATGGCTTCAATGTCCAGCGCTGCGTCTACGCTCTGGTGGTCCTCACCGTGGTTAGCATAATCTGCTGCACCTATTACGTGGATACGGGCGTTTTCAATGGGTAAGTGACTGGCAAACGCCAAAAGACTAATTTAAGACAATTATTAAATGAGTTAAGTTGCATTTAAGCTGCCTCGAGATGGCATTTTAATGATTTAATATTGAGCAGTTGCTAGTTTCCGGCTTGAGTCGTAGCTGCATAGCGGCCATCCATGTTACCTTAAGGTATTGATGATATATTAGGTTTTTGCAAATGGTTGTAACAGGAAAAAAAAACCGTCTGTCCGTCTGTATGAATAAACACCTCATTCTCCGAGATGGTAAGACCTATAGAAGTAATTCTTTTCACTTTAGGTCCGTTATATGTGTACCCAGATCAAGATTATAACAANAAATGTTTATCCACATATTTGTCTATATCTCCGAAATGGTTAGAGCAAGATATATAGATATTTTTTTCTACAATTACAAATTTAAATATCCAGCCATGTGGCAAGTTTTATAAAGATCGGGCAATAAATAATGAAGATACAGCCTTTGCCAGTTTCAATGCTGGGTGATGTTATATCAAACATTTTTATGTGCTGGTTTTATGCCTGTGCACTTGTAATTTGGGTTGATACGTATATTTAAAGTATAAAACCAATTGATAATGAAAATAGCTACCTACCGTTGTCGGGAAATCTCGGCTACAGCGTTTCCACTTGCTTCCTTTGGCTATTTCAGCGAGTTTTATTGTGCTCAAGTGGCGTCGATGGGCGAAAATGCACTTCGTGTCTGCCCTGTTCTCCTGCTATTTTTTGTCTGCCCTGAAATCGTTTTGTTGTGTGTCATGTTTGATTGGATTTTTTGCCCAGAGAGGTTTACGAGACGGCGGGTATGGGAATTGTTTTCAATATGCTGCAAATTAAATTAAAACAGGTGTGTGGGCAAGCAAAAAAAAAAAGTAGAAAGCTGGGTGTGTGCTTGAACAGAAGGGGGAAAATAAATTGGAAAATATTTATGTGGGCAACCCTTTCTTTTTGTGCCAGCTAAGCGCAAAGTCATGTTAAGCGCGGCAGGGATTTAAGAGGGTTTTTTTCAATCTGAATTTCGGTTAGCTCACGCGAAAACTAGCACTAAAATTTTAATGCCCTCCCATGCACTTGTCAAAGTTTTAAGCCCTTGCACAAAACCATTCAATTTTTTAGTACCCCATCCGCACAGTTTTGGAAAGTTTCGCAGCCGGTAACCCTAACAACATTTCGCAAATCATCAAGCGATTTTTCTATGGCCTTCGCTCCGCCCTAGCCAGCGACAAAAAGTTTCATTCTTTTTCCCAATGCTCGCCGGGCTATCGACAAGTTCCACTTTTGCTTGAGTTCAGCTCGACACCTTTTTGGTTGGCTTCATCCTCAAAGAAAGCAAACCCATCCAGTGCCTCGGCACCACCTGGGGTTTCTTTTTTGGCCCCCGCCCTGGCTGTGGCTCTGGCTCCAACTTCCCCGGAGAACTCGCAACTCCGGCTCCATGACATACTCGAGAATAAAACTCATTTGGTGCCGAGCATTTCGCCGGTTATGAGCATAGGGTGTGCAGCCCAGAAGTGGTCCTCGAACGGCGAAATATGAGAGGAAAATGAGGAAAGGGGCTGCGGGCGCTGGAAAATATTGCTCATAATTGTGCGCGCAACTAAAGAAGCTTTCACTGGCTGTTCGCACTAGTTTGCAGTGTGTTCTTTTTGGTGATTATTGTGCGAGCTGAACCTGAACCTTTTCCGTTTCCTGTTTTTTCTGTTCTCGCACAGCTCAGGGTGTATATTAAATTTTTCCCATGAAATTTTTAGCTGAAATGTTGCTGGAGGGAGGGATGGCGAGCGGGGAATGGCAGTTATTTGGTTCACCTGGCTGTTAGCTACTTTTGCGCGCAATTATGGTTTACAAACAGTTCTAGGGAAAGCATTTCCCGCCGCCGCCCCCCCTCCGGCCCGCGCCTGCAGTGTAGTTGCACAAACAGCGAGCGAAGTTTTTGATTACTTTCATCAACCGTTGCCCGGGTAGATGGCTGCAGGAGTTAACCGGGCTGCGTGAGTGTGGGGCCAGCTCCTTGGCCATTGTTTTTTGCCTCGTCCAAAGTTTTCAACGCCACCACCTTGGATTGACCAGAGGTCCTTATCCTTGGCCCGGTCCGTTGCAGGACGAGAAACTTATTTACATTTTGCAAATGCCAGTTGATTATTAAATATTTACTCGGGCAGTTGAAATTTAATTTACGGGCCAAGACTGTGGCAAAGTTCATTAGGCGGCTTAGTGGGTTACCATCAATCAGGCCCAAACAGGACCTACGACCTACGACCTTATTGAATCGCTCGAGCCGGAGTAATTGCAGATGTCATGTGCGTACGCCGGAATATGGTGAATTTTAATGAATTCAGAAGGCCCGACTCCATGACTGCTGCATGCGTGCAGTTCAAGTGGCAAGTGCGGGTGGCAAGTGCGTGAGTGGCTGCGCCAGTGCACTCAAAGAAATGACAAAACACTCACAAGGATATCCACCCAAAACTAAGCTTTACAACTAAGCTTTAAGCTAGCACTTCTCAAGATTAGTTGCTTATTAAATGGGTAATTAAAAGGTGTTTCCAAATTTTGAAAAAACTAATTTGTTTGAGGTGCAACCCGTTTTTCGTAGGGCCATCCGTCCGGTACGTGCAAAATGCGGAAACAAGTGACGTGCCAAGTTTAAAGCCCTCTCCTCGACCGTCGAGTGGGTGTATAGTGTGTGCGGTAGGGTCCTGCATCCTGGCCTTCCCGTTGCTGTTCCTGCGGTTGCTCCTGTGGCCATAGACGCCAGTCAGCGTCTGATGTGCGTGTTTGTTTATGCTGTCTGTCATTATTTGCACTCGCACTCCTGCTTGCACTATGCATAAATGCATTTGTTTTTGCTGCTGCTGCTGCTGGAGCTGCAGGAGCTGCTGCTTTAGCTGCTTTTGCAGGTGCAAAACGCATTTTGTCAAAATGCAAACGTACGTGATTTGCATGCGAGTACGGGAAACAACGCCCTCGTATCCTGACATGACCGGCAATAATTGATTTGTAATGCAAAACCTGACAAATCTCCCAACAAAAATCTACAAATTTGCATGCATTTTTAAAAACGCTCTGGTTATTCGCAATTCCGCATGTAAAGCGAGTGTCGGTTGCATATAGTTTTTGTCATATTTAATGGGATTACAAGCATCTAAAATGCGGCATTTACATATCACAGCAATCTTCTCGCTAAATAATAAATTTGGGCGTTAGGAAACCTAATAATATTCAAATCATTTTATTAAAAGCTTTTAACTATATTTCAAATCCGCTTACTCACGGACTAATCTTTATCGAGTAATTCAAATTAAAATGTCCGATTTTATGGGGCCATTTTCGCTGGCACTGCCATTATCCTGGAAGTGCCATTCCGACTGCCCTGTCGCCTGTCACGTGCAATCACTATGCCTGTCACCAAATAAACACACTCCACGAAAAACAAACACACACACCGCAGCAGGTACGTACATATGTACACTACGTACTGTATTTGTTCTGAGTTAGGGACATTATTTGCTTTGCGTGTTAAGTGCGATAAATGCAATTTGATGTTAGATGTGTTTTTTCCGCAGGACCTCGACGAGGAAGCGCATTAGGCCGGGGCTAAAACTGAAATAAATGCACTGAAACGGGCTAAACAGCTTTCGATAATCAACACATAAATTACTGCCGTCGGTTGAGTAATTTTAGTGGAATTTTGTTGGGCGCGGATTGTGCTGGCGTTGCACATGACGTATACGTGATGTGATACGCATTTGCGTGTATTAATTGACTAAATATTTTAATTGAAAATGCGATTATAAACGACAAAATCCAGCCATGGCGCACCGGTCACAATCCCATCGGTGTTCAAATATAATTACATATGCATATTTGCACAAATCCAGGCATTGGCATTGGCAAAAGAAACGAAATGAAAGCAGCGAAAGAATTTCCATTTAAGGCCGCCAAAACGGCCAATCGTTTGCCGTCGACTGCTGCGAAATGCAATAAATAATTACATTTATTTGCTTTAAATGCAATTACAAAGAGACAAACAAACAAACAAACAAACAAGCAGGCAGGCAGACAGACGTTGCGTTGCGTTGGTAAAGACGCCTTTTGCATTTCCCGCGCCGTCTGGCAATTTCCCGGCATTTCCCCGTTCACAGTTCATTTGGTTGAGTGTCCTGGCAGCGGGGAGTCTTCCCAGTTCAGTTTTTCTTTTATTAATTTCTGTTTTTTGTGACTCCTCCCAAGTCCATTGCCGCCTGGCTTGTCCTGACATTTTCCCACTCATTTCCCGGCTGCAATTCAATTGAACTTGCCTTGCTTGATTTATTTAATTAACTTTTTTCGCATTTCGCTCGTCGACAACCGAACCACAATCGCTCGCTGTCGAGGCCTTATTTCAAGTGTTTTCACCAATTTCATTTCCATTTCGTCGATTCACATTTTCATTGTTAAGCGCCCGCACCCCAAGGGGAACGATCCTTTAAGTTGCTCCGAAAATATGGGAGCGATATAAAAGATTGTAAAATGAGCTTGAAGTGAAAATAATTGGCTTGATTTCGGCACTGGGCAACGAAGGAAATATAATTAAATAAGGCTCTAGCCGCATTGTCCGATCTGCTCTTAAAGTTTCCCTACAAAGTAAACGTTTTCCGGCACTCGGGCTCAATTTACTTTGCTCTGACATTGACAAGCTTCGACCACAAATCGCCGGCGATATTTCTTTTTGGCCAAAAGCTGCGCTTAGTTTGCACAGCCAGCTCATTTCGCCGGCACTCGCTTTTCTTTGCTTTTATCATTTTTGTTTAAGTGGCCGCTTTGTCTTCCTTCCCTTCGGTTCGTTTGCTCTTTGCATTTGCTCAGGACTCTAGGTTTTCCTTTCCTTTTTTTTTTTTTTACGGCTTCGCCGTGTTGGCTGTTTGCCGTATTCATTTTCGTTTTTCGGGGGGAGAACTAAATATTTTCCGAGCTCCCCTTTTTGTCCTCAGATATCCTTTTTATATAGCACACACATATCCTTGTGCTAGATTCGCATTTTATTATGCATTTGCTGGTGCGGCGGCTGGGGCTGTGCCTTCCCCGTTTTTCATTTTTATTTCGCCCCTCTATTTTTGGGATTTTCCTTCGCTGAAAATCTGCATTACGTATGCGCCCCGTTGGCCGCGTCTCAGTTTTGTGGCTGCTGCATTTGCTACTTTGCAAATTTATTACAAATTTTTACATACGATTTATTGTCTGAGCATGGCATGCCCAGCACAGCACAGCACCATTCGTGGCTCTGCCATTGTTCCAGCGCGCTGCAGCGAAAGCTTTAAAGTCCGCCGGGGGCTACGTATGCTGTTGGAATTTATGCGCCCACGGATTCAATAAAACCGCCCCTCGTCATGTCTGCCAACTTGACTAATAAGCCTTGGCCACGCTCCTGGCCTTGCTGCAGCGCCCGCTGCAGCGGCCGCCAGCTTCGTTGACAGCGCGCAACATTTGCGCCAGCGAGCGCCAGCAAGTTTGTTGCACGCCCGCATAAATAACACGTCGCAAATGCATAAACTGACTTTTTGTTGCCTAATTTATGCAGCACAAAAGACGAAACTTGCTGCGCCGGTGGAGCGCCGCGTTACGTGGAAGTCCTTCGCTGTCCCGGCCCTCCATTTCGGCCTCATTGCCGGCGGAAACGGAAATTTTGTGCTGTGCACAAATAAATCAGCGAACTGAGGCCAAGAACCGAGCAGGGCAGCACAGAACAGAACAGGTTGCCTGCCTCGCAAATGTTGCACGAAATGCAAACAAGACGGCTGAGCCAGCAGCAAAAATTTCTTCATCATCCTGCTGCTGCAGGACGGCGGCGGGGCCATCAGAAAGTAAGAAGCAATCGCAAAGTTTTCCCCCAGCTGATCAACTATGAAAATGTCCTGTAAAGCTTGCTTCGAAACTTTGTTGCTCTTACCGAATGGTAATAAGTAAGGGAGGAAAACAAGTGCGTGTTTATGGAGCGATCGGAATGTATTTAAAATCGGTAATTTACCTCGATAAAACTCCAATTTCCATTCAAGGTGTGTGCTCTCCAACAACATTTTGCTAGCTCACACAAATTTCGCATAAAGTTTAACATGCACTTGGAAACTTAAGGGTGAACTCTTGTTTGTTTTATTTCTAATGTTTTGATTTACTGAGCATTTGCACATTATTCCCCGTACTTTTATGGTGCATTTGGGGTGCCCGATATAAAAAAGAAAGGTTCCTGTCTGATATTTTCCACGTGCAACCTGTTTTATTTGTGTTTGCCGGTGGGCTAGGGTTCTTTGCTTTTTTGCTTTTTATTTTATTATTATACCTATCAGGCCGTGTGTGTGTGTATGTGTGTGGGGGTGTGTGCTCGTTTGCTATCTAAATATTTTGTTTTGGCAGTGCAAAAGTTTTGCCAGCCTGCCAAAAGGATATACATACTCGTACGGCCGCCGCCCGCACGGACGTTTTCCCCCATTTTTGTAATGCAAAAAGTATTTACATTTTGCAAGGCAGCATGCAGGCTGGCGCTGCCGTTGCCGTTGCATGCACATCCTGGCCGGCGCTCCTTTGCAGATTTCGGGGCTTGGCCTAATAGGTTTTTGTTAATTTTGGGGATTTCACTTGAAAGGCGCTCAGCAAAAGGTTTTTACACATGTTGCCGCTTTTGGCTAAGCGCTTTGCTTTCACAGCCGCTTGTTTTTCTATTTTTCTATTTTTCTGTTTTTGTTATTATTATTTTTCTGCTTTTCCCTGCTGCTCGGTGTTGTTGTAATGGACTGTCTAAAGTTTTAGCCAAAAAATGCCAGACGGGAAGCAACAAGGATATGTGGAAATTGCATAAGCTTTATAATAAAACGCTCCACTCAGCCGGAACGGGGATAAGCAGCGGCCAGAGCCTCAAATGAGAATGGGCGGGGACGGCCGGTGGTGGTGGCTTGGGGTGGATGGATAAAATCTAAATAGGAAAGTTGCCCGGGTCAAAGGTGATTCTCAGGTAGTTTTAGGGCACAAACTTTTCCACTCCTATGAGAAAAGTTTCTGACCCAAAACAGCGTCCTGCGAAAAATATGGGCTGAGAGAAACTGAAAAAGGGAAAACCTAGGGGAGGAAGACTGACTGGAAAACTTACATTAGATAGCTCAGTTTTCAGCTCATTGTTGGTTTGTTAATGAGCCGCATTGTTGCCTTTTTAAAGAGGACGAAGGAGCGCAAGGACTCGGGGAAAAGCATGCAAATGAAGACATGTGAGACGGCAGTCCCAGAAAATGCACAGCGATAAACAGTGATGGAAAGCTTGGCCTTTTCCACTAGTAAGTCAATTTATATGCAAGCTACATTTTAGTTCAAATAACCATTGGTACTCCAGTGCCAGATTTCTAGTCTTAAAAGTGATTTTTGCTGTGATTTTCGCATTCATGCGTATAAAATTATAATAAACTTTATGGTTATCTCTGTGCGTGCAAGATTACACAAGAGATCCTTGGAGACAGCTGTTGGGTTGGCTTTTCTGCTGTTTCTGGCAACAGGCGGCGAGGAGCACAACATCAAGCCACCGCATTTGCTGGCAACAACCGCCAACGTTGTTTGAATATTACGCATACGCCGCGTTGTCGCGTATCTCAATTTGGCTGCCGTTTCCCGTCCCCTCCCTGCTGCCTCGCTTTTGGCTTGCAACACGTTGTGTGTCTGTCACTGCCCTCCCCTCCCTTCGTGCTGCAGCATTCGCTCCACAAAGCAAATACAATAAATGAATGCCGCCAGCGCCACGTCGTCTTTTTTCCCAACATCTTGCGGAGCCAGCGAACAGAGCTCCTCCGGCCAAGTTTGTTGTCTTTCGTTCATCTCCCCGGCTCTCCAACCAAATGTTGCATTTCGTAGCTTTGTGCAGCTTGCCATTTTATTTCTAGCATATTCTTTTTTATGCATGAGTTTTCCCTGTGACAGTTCCAAAGTCAACTTTTGGTCCCTTTATTTCGTTTAATTGCTTTGTGCCCGGTGCGGGATTTAGGGATTGCGCGAGGGAGGGCAGTTTAATGAACCATACCAGTATGAACGATTATAGTCCAGTGTCTCGACTATAAATACCCGGTTCTTGGTTTTCAATGGGTGTTGGGCGTAGGAGATATTCGGAATTTGATTCTCTATTAAGTAAGTTACGGACAAACGGACATGGCTATATCGTCTCGGCCTTTAATGCTGATCAATAATTTATATACTTTATGGGGTCGGAGACTATTCCTTTCCCCCTTTTCTCTATAGAGTAAATTTCAAAAGGATGAATGGACAGACGGACGAACGGACACACGGACATGGCTACAAGGACTCGGCTGTTGATGCTTTGTGCTCTAAGACCTTACCTTCCCCCTGTCCTACAAATTTAATATGCCCTGTACTATTATTGTTAGAACCCGGTATAAAAATTGTAACAAAGTAAATAATAAATGTATTATTTTTTGTGTTTTTTTCAGACTTATCCCACGTGACACGCACCCCGCCCCCATCATCAACTGCCGCATGATCAACTCGGGTGGCAAACACGTGCGAGATGCCTCACCCGCGCCCGATCATCGCTCCGAGGCCCGGCTACGCATCGATCCCAAGGTCCTGGTCTTTGTGGAAACGACATATTCCGGCCTGGGACGGGACATTGCCGAGCTGCTCGTCTACAATCGCATCAAGTAAGTTTCAGTTTCCAGTTTCGCCTGGCAAAGGAGGAATCATAGACAATTAGCTCAGACAAATTTGCATAATTGCAAAGGCAGCGATGCGGCGATAATTATTACACTCAAAGTAACTGGAAACGGATGTGGCAGCGTAACCGACACCACTGCACACAGTGCACAGGGCGCACTGCACAGAATGAATTGCGAGTGCCAAGTGGAGGTCCTTTTGGACTCTGGACTCCGGAATGCTCCACTTTCCTCTCGGTTCCTCGACTTCACGGCTCCACGGCTGCTCGTCCTTTTCTGGCCGCCGCCTGGCCATTGTCAATGTTGACCCAATTTGGGTAGTTGGCCATAAAAAGGCAGGTTATGAAATTAATGCCAAGCTGTGCAGCTTCTTTATACTCGGCCCCCTGCACTTGGAAAAGTTTCACCTAAAGAGCTGAATTTAGAGATCTAAATGGAATGGAATCTAGTTAAATTATATTGAATAGGTTTCCGGCATGTTTTGGCCTCTTGAATAGTTTCTTAAAAGCCATCTCAATGGCTTTGTGTGTGTTATGAAATATCTAATATTACAAGTGTAGGGCAGATTCCCGGGGGGCTTTTAGGAGAGCCTGTGTGCTGCTGCTGCTGCCACTGCTCCTGGCGGTAACCAGCAAAGCATTCCAGTTTAATTGGCAACTTATGCTTTTGTGGTCGAGTGGCCTGCCAAACGTCGCCGCCGCATCCCCAACATCCCGGGCATCCCCCAAACACATCCCTGCCATGCCATCCATATCCGACATCCAGCCCATCCATCTGGGCCATCTCAGGCGGAAGTCTCGTTCTCTCTGGCCAATGTCTCACCTGTACCGTCGCTTCACTACCTGGCTGCCCTGGCTGCCTGCCTGGCAATTCAGCAGTTTTTCCATTTAGCCAAGAGCCAACTTAATGCTGAACTGAACTTCACCGAGAAGTTGCACTCTTAGGAGATCAAAATAATAATTTATGCAATAATAATTGAGCTGAAATTTATGCTAACAGGATTAACAAATTGGCTTATTACCTCTAAAAAAAAACAGACCTATTTACAGCTTATATTATGGGAGAATAAAGTAGGGAATTCGTAGAGTATTCTTAGTACCACTTTTTCGCAGGATCCTCTGGCATCGGTGGCTGCCTCCGGGAGCACAAAGAGTTATGCTTTCCTTGGGTTATGCCTTTGTAATTCAGCTGTCTGCTGCCGCCGTTTGTGCAACTTTCTGGTGGGTTGGTGGGTGGGCCCCTGGATGGCCTTTGTGGCATTGTGGGTAGGTGTGTGCCGGCTGTCGGCTCCGCCCAATTGGTTAACCGCAGTGACCGCAGGATGCAGCCTCCTGCAAATAACCGCAATTATTATACCAGCTGCACTTTGACACCGGGGGCGTGGCTAACTTTTCAATACCATTTTAATACTCCCATTTCTCGTTCTCATTTTTTTTTTATTTTTCATCACACTCTTTTTAAAAACATGTGTGAGGAGCCTCTTTGGAAATTGGGCAAATTGCGGTTGGCAAGGAAAAATAGTTCCAAGGAAGAAAGGCTTCCCCGGGCATTCCTTTTCTTTTGGGCGTCCCAAGTCAAAGGGCAAAAATTTCAATTTGGCGCCGCTTTGTGCTGTTGTTTGGACTGCTGCTTGGCTCTTGGCTTTTGTGTTGTATAATTAAATTTTGTCGTTATGACAGGGAGAGGGGCTTTAGCCCCGACTATTCTTAGACTGCCTTAGCTTGATGCTTCAGCAGCAGACAAGTGCTTCAACTTTAATGAGATTTCAAGTACAAATAGCTGTGGCTCAAACCCTCCTCTCCCGCCGTTGCCTTTTGCCCCTGTGTATGTAGTTGAGTAATGTCTGCCATTGTCTCCCGCGTTGTAACCAAATATGCAAGCCAATGACTGTTATGACCTAATCAACTTGGTCATATGAGTTGTCGGCAGAACTGGCGATGGCAGAAAGGTTGCCAAGGCCTTGTTCCAGCAAAAAACTCAACAAATATGGAAGTATAACAACTGGAAGAAGAAAGATTTTCCGTAGACCTAGCCATGTCCGTCTGTCCGTTCGTCTGTCCGCTCGTATCAACGTCTCGTTCTTGGAGACTATAATAGATACACAAAAATGAATTAAATATTCAGCCTAGATACGATATCTAAATAGAGCCTAGAACTTTTAGTTAAGATCCCTTTTATGTTTCTTCAACAAAGTCGATCTATCCATGTCCGTCCGTCCGTACGTTCGTATAAACGCCTAGATCTTGGAGACTATAATAGTTAGAGAAAAATTAATTAGATACTCATCTTAGAAGAGATTTCTAGATAAAGCCTAGAATTTCGAGTTAAGTTGCCTTTTATTTTGTGGTTTTCTTTTGAACAAAGTTAGCATCTCTAGTGCTATTGCCCGATGCTTCCATTACCCGCCCGGATTCTTGTTGTCTGTGCTTATCAATGACTTCATTAGTGTACTCTTCAGTGACTAGTCTGCTGCTTTGCTTGGCTTGGGGTTTCGGGCACTCGAAACTTTGCCCAACAGCAGCAGCAGCATCAGCAGCAGCAGCAGGGCAACAAATTTCATTAACATTACCATCTCATTATTGCTGATGACTTTTGTGTGCGACTTTGAGGGGTGGATGTGTGATGCTGCACTCGCTTATGCATATCGCAGTGTAGACGGGCAAAGGGAGCAAAGTACACGAATACAGAAAACTACTTAGTTGAAGAAGAGTTGGAAGCTCTGAAGTGGCCTTTAACCAGCAACTAACAGGGATTTAAGAAAGTCAAGCCAAGAGCGAGTTTTTGTTTCATTGTTCTTATTGTATCTGATAGATCTGTTGGCAACAATTAACGCAGTAAATCCCCGAAATTTCTCTCTGTGGGGGAAATGGATGAGGCTGGCTGGTGGCAGAAGGATTGCCATGCCGTGTAATGTAGTTTAAGTTTGTTGCACTGCCTGGGGCTGTACCATGCTGTACATTCAAACCTCCCGTACATGCCGGGGTAATCAAAGTTGTCGCTGGCGCCATGGCAGCCATTATTAAAACCTCTCTGTGTGTGTTTGTGTGTGTTTGCGGAGAACAGGTGCATGCTAGGGCTTTATCTGTGACGCCGACATTCCTAGCACACCCCCATTATCAATTATTTATGAACCGAAGCGACGCTGCTCATTGCTCCCAAGTTGCCACTCAATTAGCCATGAAAAATTCACTCGCTGACTTTCCAAGTGTCGCACTTGACGTATGCGTAATATCCTTGCTCTATCCCCCGGACAAAAGGAGGAGATAATTTATGCTATATTTGCAGAAATCAAGCTGCATCTTAAGTAGCCACATTTTCCCGTTTCCCCCGGTTTTTAAATGGTTTGTCGCTTTGTTGGCCATACTCTTTAGCCGCTGCAATTAGCGTCGGTCGAAAGATTGGCCAATTGATTGATTGCCAGTTTTTGGGCTGCTGTGTCGCTGCCTTGTTTTTTCCGGACAAATGGCCAACGTTCTACATACAAATTTTCTGGCAAGAGCTAACGCGCCAGCAAGTATGCAAAGTTTTGCGAAAGTTTTTACGCCCGGTCTGCCGCCATTTGTGTGCCATTCCCCGGAAAAAGGAAAACTGGCCGGCCTCCAGGAAAAAAGGCCCAACAGAGCGGTCTGCGTGCGTTTTGGGTCCTTTTTGGCAACAGGGGGGGATGGGGTGCGGCATTAATACACCAAGTTTCTGCCTCTAATGTGCCGTGAAATTCTAATGAAAATATCCAAGGTAATTACGCGGCCCAAAAGACATGACTTCAACGGCTTGCGTTGCACACTAGCAGAAATGTTTGAGGGTTTCTGCCTTGGTTAACTCAAGAGTGATAAATTAAACTAAATGTTTGAGTTCCTATAAACCCCAATTAGAAGTTTTATACTTTATTCTTACATAATGTTAGTTCTATTACTTGGTATGCAATAGGGTTTCCTATTTCTATATCATTTACCTTAAGGTACAATATAAATTTTTAATCTTACAGCTAAAAATTGTAACATCTAGTCTAAGATATGGCCTACCAAAAGGCACCATCTCTTCTCAGTTTCAATGACTACTTGGCGTTTCTACTAGTTTTTGTTAGTGCATACAAGTTGCCTTCGCTGCGCCATAAGTCGTTTATTAAATTGCCATTTAGAATGTACACGAGACGGAACGCCCCCAATGCATTATGCTGGTAATAGCTACTTAACCTTATTTTCAATTTTTGATTTGGCTTTTTGTGGCGTCAGCATTCAGGTGGGGCAAGTGTATACGTGCATACACGAAGTCAAGTGAAGTCAAGTCAGGCAGTCGGGGCAGGCAAGGCAGCACACGGAAGTCATCAGCAGCCTTGTTATCATTTGAACCCGCTGCCAACAACCACCCACCACCCACCCAGCCAGCAGCAGCACCACCCACAGTGCATAAGGTTGACTCCGGATCAGCTGGAGTGTTGGGTGTTGGTTGGGGGTGTGTGAATAATGTAGCATGCTTTGTGGTGGCTCTGGCCCCAAAAACTGCGCTCATCCTTGCGCTTATTTCGGGGCGCTGATTGCGCCACTGGGAGCCCGAACTTTTTAAAACGCGAAATGGCAAAAGGCGAATAACGAACACCAGCGGTGTTCGGTGGAGCATCAGTGGCATCAGCATCAGCAGCAGCAGCAGCATCAGCCAGTCCCACAGTCCCCCAATCCCCCGCACTGACGTCAATTCGCACAGACACATGGCAAACGCCATAAACAGCCACCACAATTGGATGCTTGCCATGGCAACCAGCGAGGCTAGAAGACTTTTGGCCCAGCACCCTTGCTTTTCCGGCTTTTCTGGCTTTTCCAGCTTCCCTTTTGCCTCTGCCTTGGCCCCCCTGCCCCGGCATTTGTCGCCCCGCGCTTGGCTCGTCATAATCACACCCTTTTCGCCAATGTTTACTTTAATAATGTCGCGGAAAATTTTTATTTTCAATTTTTCACAAGTCAATGGAGTTTAACCAGCCACCAGGCAGGCAGGCACATCGCCTCTGTTACAGTGGAAATCAATGGTCTGTGAAATTATATAATTTGTCCATGGAATTGCGATTTTTTCACAAATATCGAGGGTTTGTTTGGTTCAAATTTGATTGACACTGAACGAAAGGTCTCTAGAAAAGCAAACAAGGGCAATTTCCATAAAATATACAACATTTTACCCTANGACACTGAACAAAAGGTATCTAGAAAAGCAGGCAAAGAAAATTTCCATAAAATATACAACATTTTTCCCTATTTTATAAAAAATCCAATATTTCTGCGATTCAATTGGTCTCTGAAATGATATTACATTCTTCCATGGAATTGGAATATTTCACAGATATTGAGGGCTTGCTTTGTTCAAATTCTATTGAAACTGCACATAAGGAATCTATGAAAAAAGATACGAAAAATGTCCATAAAATATTGAGCGAATTTAATCCAATTTTCTCTATAAATCTTTATTGTAGTAAAAATTCCCCTATTTCAACGATTCAATTGGTCCTTAAAAAAAATCTAGAAAAAAAAAGAGAAGGAAAATTTGTATATGATATCGGTCGAGTATATATAATTTTCCACCATAAATGGGTGTCCTAATTTTAGTAAAAATTCCTCTATTCCTGCGATTCAATTGATTGCTATTAAATCTTTATACAATTCATGAGCACGCTTGAGGCCTCGCCGCATCAAAGAGCCTCAAGACTTTGGATGAAAAATTAAAAATTCCATTTCGATTGCAATTAAAAATTCCACAAATCCGAATTCAATTTGCAGGAATCGTTTCATTAAGATTTCATTGAAATGCTTTCCACTGTTTAGGCCACGACAATGGCCATACAATATAGTCCGCATATATGTATGTTGCCATGGTCTTTATATTTTTCCCATGTGCGCGGTGCCAGTGTTTGTGCAGAAAATAGAAGGGAAAAAAGGAAAATATTTTTGCTCTAGCGCTTGGCACGTGACGCGGCAGTTGTTGGCTGCTGCTGTTCACAGAGATTGTTCCCGCAACCTTTGGCCCCCTGCAACAGCCACCCGGCCCGGTAACCCCGTTTTCCCCCGCCATTTTCCCTGTGACAAGTTGGCTTTCTGCGGGATCTTGTTGTTGTCGCTTGTTGTTATATTATTTTCTTCCACTCGCTGCCATCCCTTCCCTCTACTCGCTTTCTTTTCTTTTCTTTTCATTTTTTTTTTTTTCAACAAATTGGTTATTTTATTGAATTACTCAAGCAGCAGGAGGTAACCCCCGACCTTTCGCCCACCACTCACCATTCCCGGCGCTGTCGTCTGAGTTGCGTGATTATATTGGCCTAAACAGGCGGGGGAAAGCTCACAAGTCGTGTCTCGACTTTAAGGACATTGCCTTCGCGTGTCTCCTGCCATACATTCCGGCCCTTCCCTCCATTTCCCGGCGAGTGTGTGTGCTTGTGACTTAAGTAGTTTCGCGGCGTATAATAAATTTTCTAGTTTAAACTCATTTATTGCCCTTACCGAAAGGATGAAAGAATAAATTGCGGGGTTAGCCGGGCCAACTCCACCCAGCCGATGCCGTATAATGGCCATTTGTTGTATAATTTTCACATTGTTTAGTGTCCCGAGCCAGAAGTAACTTCCGCTTCTCGCTCACCCACAGACGTCCCCAGTTGAGGGTTTTTATTTATGATATATAGATTACTCAGCGAGTTTCTCAGACGCTGCCGGTAAAGTGCTTTCTTGTGGGGAACGGGGCGGGGTTAATTACGCTTGAAAATTATAGGCCATGGGGAAAATGTCTTAATATGCATGGAATGAAATGGTTGTGTTCGTATGGATTGTAGGGGGAGGCATTTTCCACCTCTAATAGTCATTTTCCCATGCATAAAATTCAACAAAAGATATTACTCGCCAACGGGATACCTTGTTTTCATTTAATTAATCAAAAAAGGTTTTGTAGGCACTGCTGGTAAATCTTCAAAGCATGGAAATACATCGGGCAGTACATCGGACATTAATTCTGGCTAAAACATTAAGTGCTCGTACCTTTAATATTTATTGTCCGATCTGAATGTTATTTCGTAAATATGTGTTAGGTGTTTGGCGGATTTGTGCCTATACAAATTATGACTCTAGCTTATACCATCTGGGGGATACGGCTTTTGGCAAACTTCAAAGGCGAAAAGGGGCGTGGAAACATTTTGAAATAAACTTGATCTGTGTACATTCCTAGCGAACCAAATGCAAAAATAATTACAGCTCTAGGTCTTGTCAAAAATATAGATACTCTATTAGGTCGGAGACGTCGCCTTCTGCCTTATACATACATATGAACAAAGGTTATATACCATTTATGGTACATGGTACAAAATGTGTGTTGTGGGGTAATTGAGTTTGCAATACCTGTCTCTTTAAGGTTACCTTTAAAGTTGTTTGTCTGATGAAAATCAATCGCCCCCGGTCACCTGGCAACTAATTGGCCCACGTGTGTCTACAGTCTGTACGGCTAATCAAGTAATCAGGAAGCAGACCCGGGCAAGACCCTGCTAATTGCATCATTACTCACGGCTAATACGCTCCGGCTTTGCCTCGGGGCGCCACTCTGCCGGCCATTGCCTACTTTTTGGGGCCACATGGCTGTGGGGCTTTATGGCAGGGATCAAATCACGTGTCTGGCCACAAAAGCCAGTGGAAATGGGTTCCTCTTGCCGAAATAAATGCGGTGGATTTGTTCGATTCAGGGCGATGACTATCTCCAGTTCATGAATACTAAGCCATGCACAGAAAACAAAATAGTACTAGCCTCAAGGTTGAGAGTTCCCAGTATTACATAAACTCTATGAGAGTTAGGTAGTCTGTATTCGTTTTATAGAAGCTGATACAAATTCGTATCCTGTTAGACCAGGGTGCAGCCTTTTAAAAGTTTCTTTTTCTACAAAAGCAGTGCCGCAATCCCTATTTGCGATGCCGCCCTACAGCTTCATTTGCCGACGCAATATCAACAAGGCCAAGCGAGATGTGTCCGCAAGATGAAGCTGCCCCAAAGCGCTCTAATGAAATTACAACACAGCGGCGGCGGCGGCGGCGGCGGCGGAGGCCGCGGCGGAGGGTGTTTGCCGGAAGGGGGCGTTGCAGCTGCTCCAACGGAGTCGGTGTGTAAGCCAAAGTGGCAGTGGGAAGTCAACTAAAACTAAGCTCATTTAATGCGTTGCATAAGCGACAAGCGAAGCAGCAGCCCCACAAACACGCTCAGGCACTTGCACAAACTAACAGACACAGCTGGCAAACAAACATGCAAACTGACAGACATACCGACAAGCAGACAGACGAACAGACGGACAGACAGACAGACAAACGGACCAACAGACAGAACAGCGTGCACCTTCAAACCGGAAGCAGCAACACGAAGGAGCAGAACAGGAAAGTGTTGAGCAGAGAGGGCCAAAAGGCACAACAGTCTAGCAAACTACGAAGATTTGATTCCCTGAAAATGGGGTTCCCTCACACTTTTGCTATGAATTTGCACTTCAATTTGCTTTATTTTAAATACCAAAATTGTGGTAGGTTCCAAGAATGGGGCATTCTTCTTTAAAACTTAAAGAAAAGCATTAAAAAATCCACTTAGTTATAAAGAAATTAAACCAATTAGATGTATACTAAGGGACCAAGCCGTAGTCTTAAAAGGTTTCATATCTTTATAGCTATAAGGCATCTCCCAAGAGATTCCCCTAACTATAGGGCATGATGGGAGGATCCCTTAATAAAATCAATTATAGAATATTCCCCCAAATGCAACGACCCCGCTGCCAGAGTATTTGCCAGCTCTCGCGCACGCCGGCATTTGCACTTTTACGTTTATCCTGAGGATAATTTAACACCCCATACAAATGCAAACAAATGAGCGTAAGTCCTCTAAAACACACACACTCACACAGAAACCCTTGTAAGCGCGTCGGTGTGAAAAAAAACAACATTTATTTACTTGCAAGTAATACCCGGTAATGGGTTTTTAAAACAAATCCGCTACGGGCCTGTAAATGAACTTCACTTCTCGCGCTTCTCCTCTTTCCGCACGGCAATTAAATTTCAAATATCAACACACTCACCCGAACGAATGGCAAAGGGAAAGTGTCATTATATAGTTAATTAAACAAACATTTTGTGCGGATAAAACGCTTTAATTAATGCTCTTACAGCACTCGAATACCCAAGCAGAAGTTCGCATTAAATCTCCCGCGCATCCAGCAACTGGCCGGCGACATTTTTTGCCTTATTTTTTCCTCATCCCGGAACACCTGAAAGGCATGCAAGGGAAATTCTTTTCGTGCCTGCGGATCTCGCTGCTGTCGCTTGATGTGGGTCGTTTTGGGCTGCTCGGTCTATTTGATGACATGTTTTCAAACTTTCAAACTGGATGGAATTTTCATGTAGAAATTAAATATTTTGCTGGCTACATTTATTTGAATTCAATCCTCTAATGCCTCTCAAGAAACCAGAAACATATGCAAATGAGCAGGCAATCCTTTTTTCCCATCTTTATTCGTCATAAACTTTAAGGGTCTTGCGAATTTTTACTCTCATTTATGTCAGGCAGGACCCAAAAAACGGTTACCACATTTTATTCAGACTTAATTTACCTTCTTACTATACATTTTGTCCACGGGCGTTCGGCGGTCGTGCGATTTTTCAATATCCGGACGGAACATAAATGACCACTTTGATGGGCTTGCTGCAGAATCCGCCGCTTCACTCCAAAATGGAGCGGGACCCCATGCCGGGTGACACATGGTCTCGTGTTGACGCGCCATAAAATATGCAATGCATGCAGTGTGTCAGCGTTTTACCGCCCATCCTCGCAGCCACCAAACCACCCAACCACCCATTTCCGCGGCCCATTTTGGGGGCCCACCTGATTTTATGTTTGACCTGCCTGCCTCCCAGACCTCACGGCCGCCCGAATGCCAGTCAACTGCCATAACTCAGCGGGAAAAGCGGGAGAAGGCCAAAAGTCATTTCGTTTTTTGTCGGGGGCCCATCGCACAAAACTATCAATAATATGGCCGCCTCCCAGAAAGCTGACTTATGCTTGAGGGTGGAATTTTAGGGCCTGCAGATTAAAAATCCCCCAGGGAACATTGTCATTTTAGATAATCCTCAAGCACACAAAAATATGAGGTGTTGAGGTTAAAAAAACAGAGCAAATGCGATTAACCCTACAAATATNATTTTAGATAATCCTCAAGCACACAAAAATATGAGGTGTTGAGGAAAACAACTAAAATAATCAAAATCTCAGAAAGCAAATGAGTTCAACTTATTGTTATAAAAGCAATTTCAACATGATTATCAAGTAAAAACTTATAATACTCATGGTCAAAACCCTACAAATATTGCTCTGCAAGGGGTTGCCTTCCAAAATAATCTCAAAGTCCCATTTATCTCCGTTCTGAAGGATAATTTCTATAATCCTTGCCAAGACTGTTGCCCTGGTGGCCGCCGTTTCGGGTCCGTGCATCCACAAGCCACCGCATTCAGATATATATAAACTGTTTTGCTTTATGACTTTTATATGCAACGGCAGCGGGGGCTGCAGCAAATATTTTTAATATGCTTCGGCGAA
This sequence comes from Drosophila ironensis, assembly GCA_021223825.1. NCBI lineage: Eukaryota > Metazoa > Arthropoda > Insecta > Diptera > Drosophilidae > Drosophila > Drosophila ironensis. Next base: position 643,670 of record JAJJHQ010002270.1, read on the forward strand.
TGTGGCGGCGGCAGGCACAACCCGAAAAAAAGGCTAAAAAAAATATAAGAAATAAAAAATAAAATGTATACAATGGCCGGGGCAATGGAGCAGCCATTGGCTTTTTTACGTTCCGTTTCGGGTTTTTACGTGTGCTGTCCCGGACGCCTTAAATGGTGGAAACACCGCTTGGCATATTGAATAAAGTGGACAACATTTTGTGTTGGATCCCTGCGATGGCTCGGTTTGGCCTTTGGCCACGGGTTCGGTTTGTTTAGCTTTAAAATCCACTAAATGGTCGATGCAAGCCAACGCACACAGGATGTGTGGGCGATGCAGGATCCCGTATCCGGGATGTTGGTTACGGACTTTTCCAGGATATACCCAAAACCAAAACCGACATTTGGTTCTCGTTCAAATGCATATGCATTCCACTCCTCGTCCGCCAGAGCCGGTTCACTGGGCGGGGGACGGAGGAGTCTGTGCAATGCACAGAGACAGAGTTGAAATTCAATCAATTGGAAATTCCATATCAGTGGAAATATTTTAATATTTATGCAAAATATTTACGCACGCTGGGAGTGGGCTGGCTGGCGGCGTTTAGCAGGTTTACCCAGCGAAAATAATAATATTGAAATTGATTTTATTCATAAGGGCGTTGAATATTTATGTGTCCATGTTGAATGTAATTATTGCATGGATTGCCCGGCTGCTTGCATTATTTTTTGCCCTCCCTGTAACCTGTAACCTGTGACCAGCAACCTGCAACCTGCAAGTGGCTGCTAAGTGAAAATATCCATTTATTGATAATTGCCTCGTTGAAGAAGAATGGAAATCCAGGCAGGCGGCTGTTAAATCAAACTGGGCTTTGTGTGCTGCATTTTCTTGACAGAGCAATCAAAGCTTATCCGGCATGAACCCAAAAACAAACAAATTTATCGGATGCAACGCACGTTTGCAATCCGTGTTGCAGGGGCACCTCGGCCCCCAGTCCCCCTAAACTCGTTCACTCTCTGTCGCCCCGCTTCTAGGTGGCTTGTCAGGACAAACAGCTTTTGACAGCCGGATGTCATATGCAGCTCTCGGTGCACTTCTAAATTCCAAGAAGGATTCCCTCCCCATATTCTCTGTCCCATATTCCCGCCCGCACTCTCTCAATGAATGTCCCATTTGACAGGGGCTCCATACATTTCTTTCTTTCTTTCTATCTGCCGCTCTGTCTCTGTCTCGCTGCGCCATCTTGTTTCGACTTTGACAGTTATGGCATTTAGATATTTACCGTTAGTGATAGCATTTGCCGCAGCACCGTTATGCTTAGAAAAAGGAATACAAATCCTTTCATTCAGTTTGAATTGGTCTTCAAAGTTCATTCTGTTTGATTGCTATTGCTGCTCCTGTCACATTTTCCTTGGCAACTTGAGTGGTTTTCCTTGAATTCACCTCAAAGTCGTTGAACAAACAAGCGGACGAATACCTCTTATGTTGCACAAATGAATCGTTATTTCCTCAAATTCTATCCTTAAGGACTAACCAAGTATTATTTACATTCTACATTCCATTCTGGGTCGCGGTGCCGCTTTCCCTGTATCCCAAATGCATTCTTCTTATGTTATTTTGGTTTTCATATTTAATATAATGTTTAATGCTTGAACAATTGTGGAAATAATATATAAAGGTCTGAGTTAAAACTTAAACAATTTTAAAACCTCTTAAAGTTGAACACACAATAGTAATAAATTGTTAAGCAAAAGTAGCTGAAAAATTCGATGAATCAGATGACTTATGGTGTAATTTTTGGATCTTACTTGCAGATACAAAATCGAGGTGGCCGGAAAGAGCCTGCCAGTTCTCACCAATCTGGACAAGGGCCGCTATGGCGTGATTGTTTTCGAGAACCTTGACAAGTACCTCAACATGGACAAGTGGAATCGCGAGCTGCTGGACAAGTACTGCCGAGAGTACTCGGTGGGCATTGTTGGCTTCGTGGCCCCCAGCGAGGAGACCTTAGTGGGGGCACAGCTGCGGGACTTTCCGCTGTTTGTCAACACCAACCTGAGGCTGAGGGACGCCAGCCTGAACCCCGCCTCGTCGGTGCTGCGATTGACGCGGGCGGGCGAGACCGCCTGGGGGGCCCTGCCGGGCGATGACTGGGCCGTGTTCCAGCACAACCACAGCACGTACGAGCCGGTGGAGTGGGCGCAGCGCAACACGCAGGAGTACCCGGCTGACAGTGTGGGCCAAGTGCAGCTGCCGCTGACGACGGTGCTGCAGGATCGCGGCCTGCTGGACGGCATCCAGCGGGTGCTCTTCGGCAGCAGTCTGCGCTTCTGGCTGCACCGGCTGGTCTTCCTCGACGCCCTCAGCTACCTGAGCCACGGCCAGCTCAGCCTCAACCTGGAGCGCATGATCCTGGTGGACATCGATGACATATTCGTCGGCGAGAAGGGCACCCGCCTGCGGCCGGACGATGTGCGGGCGCTGATAGCCACGCAAAAGAACATTGCCGCCATGGTGCCGGGCTTCCGGTTTAATCTTGGCTTTTCGGGGAAGTACTACCACCATGGCACGCGGGAGGAGGACCTGGGCGATGACTTCCTGCTGCAGAACGTGCAGGAGTTCAACTGGTTCTCGCACATGTGGAAGCACCAGCAGCCGCACTTGTACGACAACCTCACCCTCCTGATGGCCGAGATGCAGCTGAACTACGCCTTCGCCCTGGAGCACAACATACCCACGGACTCGGGCTACTCGATATCCCCACACCATTCCGGGGTCTATCCCGCCCACGAGCTGCTCTACTTGGCCTGGAAGAAGGTGTGGAACGTGAAGGTGACCTCCACGGAGGAGTATCCCCACCTGCGACCTGCGAGGCTGCGCCGGGGCTTCATCCATCGGAACATAATGGTGCTGCCGCGGCAGACGTGCGGCCTCTTCACGCACACCATGTACATCGATCGGTATCCCGGGGGCCGGGACAAGCTGGACGAGTCGATACAGGGCGGGGAGCTGTTCCAGACGATCGTCTACAATCCGATCAACATCTTCATGACGCACATGTCCAACTACGGCTCGGACCGCCTGGCCCTGTACACATTCCAATCGGTGATCAAGTTCCTGCAGTGCTGGACCAACCTGAAGTTGGCCTCGGCGCCGCCCATTCAGCTGGCCGAGATGTACTTCCGGCTGCATCCCGAGGAGGTGGACCCCGTGTGGGGCAATCCCTGCGACGATGTGCGGCACAAGAAGATCTGGTCGAAGACCAAGAGCTGCGACTCGCTGCCCAAGTTCCTGGTGATTGGGCCCCAGAAGACGGGCACCACCGCCCTCTACACATTCCTCTCGATGCACGGCAGCGTGGCCAGCAACATTGCCAGCCCGGAGACCTTCGAGGAGGTGCAGTTCTTCAACGGCAACAACTACTACCGCGGCCTGGACTGGTACATGGACTTCTTCCCCTCGGAGATCATGCCCAACACCAGTTCCCCGATGCCCACGCAGGTGGGCACCTCGCCGCGCTTCATGTTCGAGAAGAGTGCCACCTACTTCGACGGGGAGGCGGTGCCGAAGCGGGCGCATGCCCTGCTGCCCCACGCCAAGATTGTGACCATACTGATATCGCCGGCGAAGAGGGCCTATTCCTGGTACCAGCACCAAAGGGCCCACGGCGATGTGATAGCCAACAACTACAGTTTCTATCAGGTAAGAATCGAGGGGGATCTTAAAGTCATCGGGAAATCACATTGATAAGTGTTAGGGAACATTTTTTAGCCCTAAAAGTCTTGGCATTGCAAAACCTTTTATTTCATAGAGCCTTCTTTGCCATCCCCTTTTGGTAATGACTTTCTGGAATGTAATTTCCTGAAGGACAGCCAAATGAACTCTGGGGAAAAACTATAATTAACTCGGCTCATTGGTTGCCATAAACAACTGAAGTTGAAATGGGTCGAAAGACCCCAATTGATTGATACCCATTTGATATCAACTCGAGCATAAACAAATTCCCCAAATTGCAATTTCTTTTCCCCATCCCCATCTGCCCCGCTCGGGGTCACAAAGAAGAGAAAAGAAACATTTAAGCAAACAGGAAAATTCATTTGGGGTTCACCTCAAAAGCAAATCGAGACAAACAAAACTACAGCAGTAGCAGCAGCACAGCAGCAGCAGTAACAAAATAGAGGAAATGAAAGAAAATTCAGTTTTAATTCGAGCAACTTGTGGGACATCCGGCTGCATTGTGGCAAGTAGGTGCTGAGCTTCCTTCCAGCTTCCAGCTCCGTCTCCGGCTCCTTCTTCCGTCGAGTCTTTGGCACATTTCTGTGAATGCCATGCATGAAATTTTCCATTTCTATTTGCACCCAAACGCTTGTCGTCTGTCCCGCAAGCTAACACATGTACGAATGCCTCAGATTACTCCGCCGGCAGCTTGTCCTGACACGTGTCCGGGTCTGAGCCGAGGCCAAGACACTCAGATCCTCTGGCCACAAGTCCCCATCAGGCTCAGCTCCTCAAATAAAAGCAAACAGAGCAGGAGCCAGCTCCTGGGATTGTTGAGACGTAGGTGCCCCAAGGAGTAGGAAATTATTGAAAATATAAAAGCTGGGGTTAAGCTAAAACAATGTGAAACAATGAATATCAAATTGGATTATCCCAAATTAGTAGGATGTAGAAAATAGGAGTGCTATTTCCAATTCAACACCTTGTTTTACAATCTCATTATAACGTATTATAAACTGCCCTAAATGCAAGCTTGGATTTGCATTTTGGCGAGTGCATGGGCAAATCCTCTTGGGAATTGGTAGTGACCCAGCGACTCACCTGCCTTTTGCATCTCTCATCTCTCTCTGACAGGTCATAACGGCCGGGGACTCGGCGCCGAGGTCGCTGAAGGACCTGCGAAACCGCTGCCTCAACCCGGGCAAGTACGCCCAGCACTTGGAGCACTGGCTGGCTTACTACCCCGCCCAGCAGGTGCACATCATCGACGGGGAGCAGTTGCGCCTGAATCCCATCGATGTGATGAACGAGCTGCAGCGCTTCCTCAAAATCCAGCCGCTGCTCGATTATTCAAATCACCTGCGCTACGACGTGAAGAAGGGCTTCTACTGCCAGGCCGTCAGCGAGAAGCGCAATAAATGCCTCGGCAAGTCCAAGGGCCGTCAGTACCCGACGATGGATGAGCGCAGTGCCAAGCTGCTCCAGCGGTGAGTAAAATCGAAGCCACGTTCGAGTGGGAGTCCCACAAAAATCCGAGGGAGTTCTCCGTCCTAGGGATACCCTGCAGATCAAAGAAAACAAGGCGATTCCTATAGCTAATACGATAAAATCTAGCTAAAAGCGGTTGAGTAATATCAGTATGAACATTAGTAACCAAAGATTAAAGATTGAGTTCAAAACTATATTTTTGGATAGCCAAAATATGATAACTTCCGCTGAGCTAGGAATAGCTTTATTCATACCACTGTTTCTGAAACTACTAAATATGCTTAACAAAAAAAAAGGAAAATTGGAGGACTAATAATCGAAATAATCGAAATTAATCATCGAAATTGTAAAAATTGTTTGGGTTATATATATGATTACGTGAAGATTATTATCATAATTAGTATAAAAATTAGCAGCCGGGCCGAATCACTTGAATATTCTCAGGAAATCTAGATGTTCAAGTAATAATGAAAATGGGGATTCTATTTTATTTTAAACTCCCTCTAGACAGCTTAAAAACTTGAAATTTGTTGAACAAACACTTCCGCGAAAAGAATATACCCCGCAGCTGGGCAAACACCTTCCAAAGAAAAAAGAACTCCCGGAAAAACCGAAAAAAAGGTGGGAAATTGGGAACGGAGGAAATTGGTGAAAGTTAAGGCCATCGCTCGTGTTTGGGGGGGAGAGTAGGTGTGAGTGATTTGGGACTGGGCCGAGGAGGCAGCTGGTTTGAGTGAAGGATTAATGAACATATGTGTGGGCATGGGTTTGGGGGACAAAAGCTCCCATTTTTTTCCTTCGTCCTTGCAGGAAAAAGAGTCGGAAAGTGGCGAAAAGGGGGCATCAGAATCGGTGGGGAATCTGGCACTTTGCGGCCGCTAAAAGTGCACTTTGCTGTACTGCGATTTCGTCGGTGTGCCATCTGTTGTCAGCTGACAAGGGAAGCGATTTGCTGGCGAATCCTTTTTCTGGGGCAACAACCACACGAGCATATGGAGATAGGGAAATGGAGTCGGAGCTGGAGCTGGAGATGGACAGATGAACTACTTTGTGAGGCATTCAATTGAAGCAAATGGAAAATATATCAGGGGAGTTGGCCAAATCAAAAAGAGAAAAATAGCTACAACGGGGGAAATTTGTTTCCAAGTGAGGTTAGCCGGGAAAAGTGGCCAATGTGTGGAAATAAATCACAGGAGGTGGAAAAGCTTGTGATGTTAGTGTAAAGTAGTGTCTGGATAGGCTGTTAGTTTATTATAGAGCTCAGAATTATAGGCTAGTTTTTCCTTACCTATTGGGTATTCCTAATCATAGAATTTCTATTTAAAAACTGGTGTAAAAAGGCAATGACAGGACCTTAAATATGTGTTAAATTACTCCTCCTAGGAGGTACAAAGATTACACCCGCTTTAAGCTCAACCTTAGGCTGTGGCTCTTGAATTGTTCATGAAAATATTGGGATATGCATGGAGCCCGCGAGTAAAATATTCAGAAACTGGCGGGCTAACAAAGCGAAAGCCTGCCAGAGATAACTCCGTTGAACGATCTGCATATTTTGGCCGCTTCTAAGGCGGGATTTGAAATTCTAATTGCTGCGCGTGGGCCTTCATTTCATTGTACTGACGTGAACGTATCTCGGTCTGTTTCTTTTCGCCCGCAGCTACTATCTGAATCACAACACGGCGCTGGTGAAGTTGCTCAAAAAACTCGGCTCCCGGCCCATCCCCCAGTGGCTGAAGGATGACTTGTCCACGGGCACGTGATAGCAGCTGCATTCGGGAGGATTCAAGGCAGGAGCAGTCGGAAGAGCAGTAGCAGGAGCCGAAGGAGGCGGCATCAAGTATCGCAAATTGCGTGCAAAACTCAGGAAGCAGCTGCATTGGCTGCACCAACTGGCGGCGGTGGAAGGCGCCGTGGAAAACTCCCCGCGTGCGGCCTGACAGGACAAAGCGGAGCCCGGGAAAATAATTATAAATCCTGGCAGATGTAGAAAGGCGAAATACGAATAAGCAAAAAACGAACAGTTACATAATTAGTCGCTTTGAACGGCATAAATCTCTTTGTTTGTTGCTATTGCAGCTAATTAATGTCACTGCAGTTGTCACCCATCCCTGTCCCTGTCCCTGTCCACGTCCCCGTTCCTGTCCCTGTCCCTGTGTGTCTGAATTTATGAATGTTTTGTGTAAATAGGCGAGTGGTGTGTGTTTGCGCATTATAAATTATCATAAACAATATCATGAGGCATCATGAATAAATGCATACATGCGCTTTGTTAGTTGTTTAATGTTTATTAGTTGGTAATTGCAAATTAAGCGCCTAATTAAGTTAAAGCCTAATGCCCAGCACTTTCGTTATTACCTCCATGAGTCCTCCGTCGCAAGGCAGCTGCAAAAACGAAAGCGAAAGAGCTGGGGATGTCCTTTGAGTGTATTTTTATGTTGCAACCACTGTACCGTCATATGTATATCATCTGAATAGTATGGGTATTATGTACTATATCGTAAGGCTGCTCTAACTCGTAAGCGTGTACCATAAATGTTTTTAGCCCCCCCAAAATGCCCTCAGTTGTACTTTTAACATGCACTAAGCAAAGCTCTATTGTATAGTTGGATAAATGCGTAAATGTACGAAGGACTAGTTCAAGTTTAGATTCGTAATGCGACAATAATAAAAGCGAAAATTATTGCAAGTGTAATGGATGTGTTTATGTTGCTAATCGGAAAGCGCGGGCCATTAAATATTCAAATTTAATGTGCATATACTTACATAGTTTGGTGGCACAATCAAGCGGTAATTGAATTGGCTTTGCAATTTCTTGCTCACTAAAAGGTAAGTGCATTAAATAATTTACCAAATTTGCTGATTTTAATCGATATTGCCTTAGGTAATATCAACAGGGAAATATGATGAAAAAAATGTTGAAACTTAACCCATTTAGTTACATAAAACTATAAAATTTCTTAAATTACTTGGCAATTTAGGTTTGGTTTCTAAGAAATCTCCATAACAAAATTAAATTAATTTAATAAAAAAATTAGGTTGGTAGAAATTAGGAAGAAAAACTATGTTGTTTAAATTAAAAAGGTAACTGAAAAATTATAATACTAGGTATATTATTTAAATTCAATATTATTGTGTTCCAATTTTTAGTAATTATTTTAGAATTATTTTACGAATTTCATTCGGAAAAATTGACAACATTTTGTAGATAAATTTGTGGAAATTCAGCAGAATGTTATTGTCATTTAAATCAAATAATTAATACTCAACTTTTTAGTTACTTTGGAGACTCAGCTAAAGTTTTAGTTAATATTGGAACTGAATAATTCAAATTTTGAGGTAGCTATGCCAACCGGCTCGAAAAATGCAACTGCACATTTTTATTCCCGTCTGGTATCACGGTTACAGCGTTGCCAGAAAGATATTCTTAAAAGCGCCCTAGAGCTGTTAGAGCGCTGCACAGTGGAAAAAATTACAATACAGTTATTAATTAACGGGACTCTTGTCTAACTTTTACAGGTAAATAGTGATGAGGGAGTATTAGATGAAATTATTGGATGTTTTTTATATTATCTACCTTAAGGTACCAATGGTATATTAATTAACTTTCTGCAAATGTGTGTAACAGGCGGAAGGAGACGTCTCCGACCGCAAAATGTATATATTTTTTTTATCATCATCAACAGCCGAGTTGATATAGTGTGTTATAATGGGAAGCAGGTCAAGTTGATTTCCAGATTTTTTTCCAAGCCCCTTTCCGCTGCCAGATATTTTAGTTGTGGCAAAGTTGGGCAAAAGTTACGAAAATCCTAAATTGCTGCATCTCTCCGGATTCGTGGGGAAATCAGCTTTCCATCGTATTCCCCGTGGTTCTGCGATTTCTTTTGGAAAAGTTATGAGCTGGCAAAGTCGAAAAAAATTCCCGATTTTCGATTTTTTCCATAATTTTGGGGTGATCACGAATTAAAGCCCTTTTTGCGATTAGAGCACTCCTTCACCTAGTTTTGGCCGTTTAAAGTTTTTCAGTAATTTTTTGCTATATCTTGGCCAATTTTTATCCGAATTCAAAAATCCATATCTTAAAATCATCGTGGGGAGTCCA
>JAJJHQ010002410.1:0-17377 GCA_021223825.1 Drosophila ironensis
GGTACATGGTATCTCGTTGTCGAGGAATCTCGACTACAGCGTTTCTACTTGTTTTAAAACGTCCTTGTGTTCTACCATTTTCATCTTAGTTACATTAATCGATGAATATAATGGTGTTAAATCAAATTCCGGACTTATGGAGTTTTCGCTTGAAATAACATTTCCAATTTTGATTTTACATTGTTTTACTCTAATAATTTTGTTTCCTTTTATTTTTATATCGCCTTTTAATTCTTTACAATTTTGTGCGATTGTAGTTTCAGTTAAATTCCATGTAAGTAAAATATTTGGTTCAACTATTGAATCATTTCAGTTGAGAGTGTTGTTACAAAATTACAAATTGGGTTCTTGTGCTTAATTATATTTTTAATACATTCGTTACTAATTTCTATATTGTCTTGATTATACATTTTATTCTTATCTTCAAAATATGATTGTTGATCTGAATAGTCTTACTGGTACCCGATCGGGATAAGGAATTATTTTAATGGTATTAATGATTTTGTGGTTAATGGGGATATGTGAAATAAGTAGTAGTTCGTTATTTTTGTGGTCAATCCAAGTTGATTTTGGTTGTCAATGTGTTCTAGTTTGTCGTAATTGAGTAACTTTGGGTTAAAAAGTCCAAGGCGTGAGAGTTGCATGCCCATTTCTATGTCTTCGATGTACTCAGTAAATTGCATGAGTTCATAAACAAGTGTGTCAATACTATTGCGGTTATTTTCGTAATTAGTAAGTCTCTGTAGTCCTTCATTCACAAACGTTATGACTTCATTTAATTTATGAAGTTGAATTGAATTTTCGGCAATTAGGTCTATTTTTTTGTTAATTTTTATCCTATCGTTTTCATCAAGTGTGCCAAAAAGAAATTTAAAAGATGCACCTACTATGTCAATTAGTCCACGTTTCTGCCTATTTTGCTGTTGAATAGTTATCCCATTTAATTCTTTCAGAAGTTTATTATACAAATATTTCATTCTGGGCGAGTCTGTGATCTTGTTACCAAAAATTTTAGTGATGATATTGATTTCGGTTAAATTAATTCTTAAACAGTGATGTTCATACACTACCGGTATTTGAATNCGTTATTTTTATGGTCAATTGGAGTGCTTGAGAAAAGTAAATAGCCAAGGTCGGAATCTGAGTTGGTTATTTGGATTTGTTGAGTGTAGCCCGTGGTGAGTAAAAGAAACAACATCATTATATAGAAGATTCCTGTGGGAGTTTAACGACATTAGTTTTCTTTTGTTTTTTTAATTGTGTTTTGTAGTACTTAGTTTCCCTATTTCGATTAGTTATTTTGTAATGGTATTCGTCTATTTTTGCTACATTTTTATTTGCTTTAAATGGATTTTCTAATTTTCCTTTTTGAATTGGTCCTTTTCTGTATCTAGTGTCAATGTTAAATTCTTGTCGGTGTTAATTTAATTTATCTATTTTCATTTCTTTAATTTTTTGGGTGTCAAATACTGGATGTCCTGCATATAGAAATATTTGAGCGCGACCTGTGGTGTCGTGTTTGATTTGATGGTTGTATGTGTAAAGGATTGCTTCCATCTTGCCCAATTTTATATCTTCATCATCGGATGAATTGATTATTCTGATTTTCTCATTTATTGTGTTGTGTAGTCTTTCAACGTCTGCTACGCCGGTTTTAGCCGTATTGAGTTGTAACTCAATTCCTTCTGTTTCAAGCCATCGCTTTAGAATTAGGCTGGTGAAGGCTCCGTCTCTGTCTGCTTTTAGTAGTTTGGGTTTACCTAACTGATTAAAAATGCGCATTAGTGCGTTCCTGCATTCTATCCAGTCCTTTGTTTTAATTTGTTCAAGTGTAGCGAATTTAGAGTAAATGTCAATGCAACTGATGTAATGTTTTCCCTCTGATGAATAAATATCTACTACATATTTGTCTCGACAATGTTCAGGGTTGGGTGTAATTTTGAAAGGCATTTTTGTGTTTCTGTGTTCTGTTTTAGATAAATTGCATATGTTGCATTCATTAATTATATTCTGAATTAGGAGTTGACTATTTGGAAAGAAGTGATTTTCTTTGAATAATTTTGTCATTTTCTGTATTCCTGGATGTAAAAGTTTTTCATGAGATTGAAGTATAATTTCTTTAAATTCGGCGTATGAAGATACATTCTTTAATAGGTGAAGGCTACGAATTACTTTAGTGTAATTAGTATTAATAATTTCTCTGTAGGCCCTTTGAATAATTTCAAAATCTACATCATTCTCAATATAAATGGTAATGTTTCTATGAATAAAATTATCGAGTAAAATTTGTTTGGCCTTTTCGACTGACATTGTATTATATTGAATTGTGGTTATGGAATTACCAAATATTGTTGAAAGCTCTACTTTATTTTTATCGGACTTAATGAAAATTATTTGTTTCTTAAAATAGTTTATTGGTTTTTCTGTTAAATGAATAAGGTTGCTGTTGTCTTCTTCTGCACTATGTTGAGTAACATCACTGTGATGATTTTCTTCAATTTTAATTCTTGATAATGCATCGGCGACTGAATTTTCCTTTCCTTTAATATAGTTGATTTTAAATTGGTATTCATTTAATTTTGCTCTCCATCTTTGTAACTTGGCATTCGGTTCTTTTAAGGTGTGCAACCATCTAAGAGGTTGATGGTCACTAGCAATGAGAAAATTTCGTCCTAGTAAATAATGCCGAAAGGTTTTAGTGGCCCAAGCTATGGCGAGTAACTCCTTTTCAATAGCACTGTGATTTAATTCGTGTTCATTAAGTGTTCTGCTAATGAAGGAGATGGGATGACCATTTTGAGAAAGCACGGCCCCAAGGGCTAGGTTACTGGCATCTGTGGTTAAAGTGAATTTTTTTTCAAAATCGGGTAATTGGAGTATTGGATCTCTAATTATTAAAGCTTTAAGTTTTTTGAATAATCGAGATTTTTTATATCTATTTTTGCTCCTTTCTTTAAACATTTGGTCATTGGTTTTGCTATGTCTGCGTAGTTTGGGATAAATTTACGATAATAACCAGTTAATCCAAGGAATGCTCTGATCTCTTTTACCTTTGTTGGGATTGGATATGAAACTATGGCTTTCACCTTAAGAGGGTTCGGTTTTATGCCATTAGGGGTTACGATGTGACCAAGAAAGTTAGCTTCCTTTTTTAAGAATTCACATTTGTCTAATTGTAATTTTAGATTGGCTTCTGCAAGTTTTGAAAAAACTAGTTGTAATGAATTTAAATGTTCGGTAAGCGATGTGGAAAAAATTATAATATCGTCCAAGTACACTAATAAGTGTTTGTTTAGCAACGGTCGAAGGATATTGTTCATGCATCTTTGAAAAGTTGCGGGTGCATTTCTAAGGCCAAATGGTATTCGGACGTATTCGTAATGACCGCTTTTGGTGGAAAATGCAGTTTTAGATATCGATTCTGCGTCCATTTTTATTTGATGAAATCCCTTTGCCAAATCGATAGTTGTAAAATATTGGCATTTTCCTAGTTTACCAAGGATTTCGTCCATGTTTGGTATTGGGTATCTGTCGGGAATCGTTATCTAATTAAGTTTCCTATAATCAATTACTACTCCATACTTCATTTTACCAGAAGCATCTATTTTTTTTGGTACTACCCAGGTAGGACTATTGTATGGTGAATTACTTTCCCTAATTAATCCCTGATTAAGCATTTCCTGCACTTGCTTTTCGACTTCAATTTCATGCGCTTGAGCAAGTGGGTACTGTTTTGAGTAAATAGGGGAGTTATGTGTTGTATTAAGTACATGTTTAATGGTATTTGTAAATGTTAGATTATCTCCTTCTTCATATTGGAGATTTTTAAACTTATTTAATAAACCCTTCAACCTGAATGTTTCTTCTTGATTCAGATGATCTAATCGAAATAATTCAAAATCTATTTTTTTTATTGGTTCTGGTGCCTTTTGGATATACAAATTTTTGTTTTTTTCTGATTTTGAACTAAATAGTTTGTATTTTTTATTACAAAGTGTAATAATGGTATTTGTTTTATGGTATTTGTAAATGTTAGATTATCTCCTTCTTCATATTGGAGATTTTTAAACTTATTTAATAAACCCTTCAACCTGAATGGTTCTTCTTGATTCAGATGAACTAATCGAAATAATTCAAAATCTATTTATTTTATTGGTTCTGGTGCCTTTTGGATATACAACTTTTTGTTTTTTTCTGATTTTGAACTAAATAGTTTGTATTTTTTATTACAAAGTGTAACTGTGGTATTTTTGTAATTTATAATTGATTGTGCATTTCTCAACAATTTTCTTCCGATCAGCATATCGTAACTATTCGAAAAATTGTGCACATAAAATGGTTCGTTTGTTTTAAAAATACTATTGCTGGGTAACATAATCGAATTGTTCAATGTAATGGGACCATTTGATGTCCAAACTTCACATTTATTATTTTGAATTGAATAGGAAGACAAATAGGAAGACAAAAGATATTTTTAATGATCATATTGATTGTGGATCCCGTGTCTATAAGGCATTTGTATCTGCAACCTTTGTATGCTATTTCTATGTACTGGTGTTCATAATAATTAGGTCCTCCTTGAGGGAGTCCTCTCAACAGGCTGTAGGGGGATTCTTATTAGAGCCGGGTTCGGCACATTACACCTTGGCACTCCCTGACTTAAATGCTATAATTTTTCGTAAACGAATTATAAACTCTCTCAACAATTCTTATTCCTTTTTTCCACAATTCATTACATTCTTTAGACGGGCTACTTCGTGCCACTAGGCTGAGGCTTTAACTTTTCATTTAAGCTTATATTCAAGGATTTAGTTAACATTTACAATTTTTCCAAATTTTTGGATTTCTTTGGGTCTTTCTTTATGCCCACTTCCGGGGTCGTTACGAGCCTTTACTTTAGGCTTTACAATTTTTTCTGACGACGGGGCCTAGATTTCCGCACGTCACAATTTTGTTAATCCCTGAAGGGGCCTAGCTGCGGAACAGATTTCTTAACTTTTCGTTTTAGTTTTAACTTTTTCTTTACATAATTTTTATCTTTTCACTACACTTAGCCACTGCTGCTGCTCCTCGGTGTGCTGCTGCGGGTGTGCGGCTGCTGGTATGCTGCTGCTGGTGTGCTGCTGCTGGTGTGTTGCTGGCGATGTTCTGCTGCTGGTGTGCTGCTGCGGGTGTGCGGCTGCTGGTATGCTGCTGCTGGTGTGTTGCTGGTTTGAAAACAGCTTTGCTTGAAATTCCTCCGAAACACTTCTTGTCATGGTGCGAACGTTATTGTCCTTGACCGCAAATTGTACCGCTTCTCGTTCACCTCATGTTTTCGTTGCATCAGTTTGCATGCACTTTTGCGGACCAAATCCAAAGAGTCCTTTTGATTGAACATCAATGATCGATCATCCATCATGTTTAATTTTCTGAGCAACGCATATGTCGACCCAGACGTAACCATATGCTGCCCGAAAGCCATATAGTACGGGGACGTACCAATGCTGGAGTGCACGGACGATCTCAACGCACAGGCTATCTTGCTAAAACTTTCGTCCACATCCTTCTGATCTGGACGCAAGTAGGCCCTAATTCCCGAAATCACCGAAATCACTGCTCTCCTGTCAAATGCTCTGCCTTTCGATACACATATCCACTATCGATTTTCAAATCTGGGAAATTCGATCTGTTAGCTTTTACGCTTTCGAGCAACTCTAAATACTCTGCAGATTTGAAATGTGGCGAGTCAAGGTCAACAATTAAACCATGTCGCAAATCTATAGCTGCTACGACGTCTTCATTCACTCGCGACAGTGAATCCGGCACCACGTTCATAGAGCCCTTGCGGTGCTCGATTTTGAACCGATACCTTTGCAACGCTAGTGCCCAACGAGCTAGGCGAGAATTCAAATCGTGGTTGGACATCAGCCATTTTAATGAAGCGTGATCGGTTACGATGAACTCGTGTCCTTCCACGTATGCACGAAAATTCTTCAGCGCCACAATAGCTGCTAAACACTCGTGCTGAGTGACAGTATAATTGCGTTAAGCCTTGTTCATTTCTTTTGAAATGAAAGCCACTGGTCGTTCATCTCCATTTTCGTTCACCTGAACTAACACTGCCCCGACGCCAGATTTGCTGGCATCGCAATGTATAGCGAATGGCTTCGAAAAACCGGGGCTGCATATCACGGGAGCTTCACTAAGGCGTGATTTTAGGACGTCAAACGCTGTGCATGCTTCCGGTGTCATACTGAATCTTCGTTTGGTTGTCATCAGATCAGTCAATGGAGAAGCTAACGAGGCGAAATTCGGAACGAATTTTCGATACCAACCGCACAACCCCATAAAACTTCTCAAACCTCGCAATGTTTTCGGAACAGGAAATTTCTTTATTGCTCTGACCTTTTCCGGATCCGTCTTTATACCGCCGTCTCCGATTACGTGACCCAAATAGCGCACTCGTCGCTTGCAGAAATGACTTTTGCCAATATTGATTGTCAGACCTGCACGCTTAATGTGGAGAGCTATCTCTCTCAACACATCTAAATGGCCATCAAAACTAGACGAAACTACAAGCAAATCGTCTAGATATACGAAAACTTAATTTCTCAGATGGGCCGGCACTACCTTATCCATCAATCGCGACATTGTGCTGGTTGCGTTACATAACCCAAAAGGCATTACCTTAAATTGGTATAACGGCCTGCCAGGAACGGTGAATGCGGTTTTATCACGGGATTGAACGTCAAGAGGCACTTGCCAATATGCATCCTTCAAGTCCAAGCTTGTGATAAACTCGGCTTTAGGTAGCCTACTTAAGATGCCATTAATCTGGGGAAGTGGATAAGCATCTTTCTCCGTGAAGCTATTGACTTTGCGACAATCTAGGCAAATCCGCACTTTTCCAGGTTTTGTCACCATAACTATTGGAGAGGACCAGGCACTTTCAGACTCCTCTATTACTCCCAGTTCCAGCATCCTATCAATTTCCGCATACATAGCCTTTTCTACGGCGGGCGAGACTGGGAAATGTCGCTGCTTAACAGGCTTAGCACTACCCACATCTATAGAATGAGATATTAAATTTGTCCTCCCTAAACCTTCTTGAGCAAATGAAGGAAAACACTCCATTACCAGACTTAATTTGGCCCTGTCCCTAGTCGACAATTCATGTTGATCCTCCTCTACTTTGGCGTTCACATCTTCTACACTGGCTACTTCCAGATTTTTCGGGAGAAGGTTGTAGAGCTTCCAGAAATCGATGCCTAAATATAAATCTTGTTTTAGGGATGGAACAACGTACACTTCCAGTACTTTTGCAAGATTAGCGTATTCTACTTTGACTTTCATTCGCCCTACTACTTGCTGCTGACTTCCATCCGCCGTGGTTGCGCTTTTCCTAATTGGCTTGAAAGCTATTTTGTTGTCGATTATTTCTTTGGCTAACGCTCCTCCACAGCAACTNGGCAGAAGGAGACATCTCCGACCCCATAAAGTATATATATTCTTGATCAGCGTCAACAGCCGAGTCGATATAGCCATGTCCGTCTGTCCGTCCGTCCGTCCGTCCGTCCGTCTGTCTGTATGTATGAACACCTCGTTCTCGGAGATGGTATGAGATAGTGGTCTAATTCTTTTTGCTTTTGGTGTGTTATTGTTGCAGGCAGATCAAGTTTATCTCAAATTTTTGCCACGCCCCTTTCCGCCTTCGTAATTTTCATAAAACTGTATTTGAATTTTCTTCGATAACTTGAGCTAGGGACCTATTTCTTTTTGCAATATGTCCGTTTAACTATTGCGCAGATAATGTCATTCTTGGATTTTTGCCACGCCCCTGTTCGCCCTCGTATTTGCAAAAAAATCGATATCTTCTAAATGGTAAAAGCTAGAGGCATAATTTTCGGTCCAATAAGTCCATTGATCGTCAAACGCGTACGTTCAAAATTACGTACGGATCTGATATAAAAAATTACGTACGGATCGGATATAAATAAATATAGAAGATATGGTCGCGTGTTCCGCACCGCCAGCAGAACTCGATTTACTCGTTGCGGAAGTCCTGCGCGAACTGGCCCTCCTGGCCGCAACGCCGGCACGCACTTCCCGGGCTTAGCACGAACCATCGCGGTGTCCTGTGCGCTGGCTGCGGTGTCTAAAATAATTAAATTCTTGATTCCGTGGGTGATGAATCGGTCCTTCCTTCCTTCCAGGCGGACGATAGGTCCGTTGCTGTCTTCTGGCCGGCTTCCAGGCGGACGATAGGTCCGTTGCTGTCTTCTGGCCGGCTGGCCGCAGAGATTCCAAGGATGAATTAGGATGTTTATGTCGGAAGGGTGACTGCCCTTCTTTACCTGCTGGCCTAGGGACTCAGACAGATTTGTTCAGTAATAAAGGCTTAACGACAGAGTGTCGGAGTTATTCGGATGCGAGCGTTGGCTCTTTATTGGTTGAACATCAAATCAGAACTAAACTTAAAGCTAACATAAATGAACTTCATAGCGGCCACTGCAATGGGCAGTGCTTGCCGCTATGCACGAGCGTCCGGCCAGACGCTGTGTCGCCAGTTTGGCCAGCGCGAAGTTTCGGTCACCGACCTGAGCTTTGCTGGCTACAGTTAACTTCTATGCTCGTGGGTCCTGGCAGCGCCAGCAAGCATCACCTTCTGGCATTGCTGGTCTTTCTCTGCGACCATAAAACGCGGCCGCGTACCTCTGCTCTCGTTGCGCAACCGTTCTCTGTTTCTGTCGAGCTCCTCGAACTCGTCAGCCAGCCTCATCAGCTCTACAGTTGTACAGCCGGATGATCTTTAGCTGCTCCTCCAGGCTGTAGCGCAACGGCTTCATCAGGGTTTGTATTTCGACCATATATAGTAAAATGTTTGTTAATTATTAAGTTGAGTCGAATAAATGTCCCGTCAAACGACTAAGGACAACGCTAGAAACCGACTGAGAATAAGAAAGCGAGTTTTTTGTGTTTGATCTTTATTCTTTCGATTTCAGCTTAAGACTAATTTCTTGTGACAAAAATCTTACTTCTGCTGCCCTTTGTTTACAAAGGTTTGGGAACGGTTGAGATTGTACATAAGTTTCGGATCGATTGGTTGTACATAAGTCTGTGAATAAGAGTGCCACTTAGGGATCGGCACTTAGTGATTGCATGAATTGTTTATGTTATTGAAGAGCGGCATCGCCTGCTCTGGATGAGGACTGTTTACATTATTTGAGAGTGGTGCTGCAACGCAGGGACCGACACTTGGTTCAGGAATTATTTATTATGTACAGTGGATTTAGTGTACAAATTTGTGATAGGACGAAAAAAGTAATAAGAACAATGATTACAATTATTACAATTACGTAAAGTGTGGTATTATTTTCTGCGATTAATTTCAAAACGTCCTTGTGTTCTACCATTTTCATCTTAGTTACATTAATCGATGAATATAATGGTGTTAAATCAAATTCCGGACTTATGGAGTTTTCGCTTAAAATAACATTTCCAATTTTAATTTTACATTGTTTTATTCTAATAATTTTGTTTCCTTTTATTTTTATATCGCCATTTAATTCTTGACAATTTTGTGCGATTGTAGTTTCAGTTAAATTCCATGTAAGTAAAATATTTGGTTCAACGTATTGAATCATTTCAGTTGAGGGTGTTGGTATAAAATTACAAATTGGGTTCTTGTTCTTAATTATATTTTTAATACATTCGTTACTAATTTCTATATTGTCTTGATTATAAATTTTATTCTTATCTTCAAAATATGATTGTTGATCTGAATAATCTAACTGATACCCATTGCGATCGGGATAAGGAATTATTTTAATGGTATTAATGATTTTGTGGTTAATGGGGATATGTGAAATAAGTAGTAGTTCGTGGTGAGTAAAAGAAACAACATCATTGTATAGAAGATTCCTGTGGGAGTTTAACGACATTAGTTTTCTTTTGTTTTTTAAATTGTGTTTTGTAGTATTTAGTTTCCCTATTTCGATTAGTTATTTTGTAATGGTATTCGTCTATTTTTGCTACATTTTTATTTGCTTTAAATGGATTTTCTAATTTTCCTTTTTGAATTGGTCGTTTTCTGTATCTAGTGTCAATGTTAAATTCTTGTCGGTGTTCATTTAATTTATCTATTTTAATTTCTTTAATTTTTTGGGTGTCAAATACTGGATGTCCTGCATATAGAAATATTTGAGCAGGACCTGTGGTGTCGTGTTTGATTTGTCTGATTTTCTCTTTTATTGTGTTGTGTAGTCTTTCAACGTCTGCTACGCCGGTTTTAGCCGTATTGAGTTGTAACTCAATTCCTTCTGTTTCAAGCCATCGCTTTAGAGTTAGGCTGGTGAAGGCTCCGTCTCTGTCTGCTTTTAGTAGTTTGGGTTTACCTAACTGATTAAAAATTCGCATTAGTGCGTTCCTGCATTCTATCCAGTCCTTTGTTTTAATTTGTTCAAGTGTAGCGAATTTAGAGTAAATGTCAATGCAACTGATGTAATGTTTTCCCTCTGATGAATAAATATCTACTACATATTTGTCTCGACAATGTTCAGGGTTGGGTGTAATTTTGAAAGGCATTTTTGTGTTTCTGTGTTCTGTTTTAGATAAATTGCATATGTTGCATTCATTAATTATAACGGAGACCCAGCCTAGCTGGCCAATCCTGACCTGCTTCCTGGGCGTTCGTGGGTTAACGGCGAGCCGGCTTCTGCCGGTACAAGCCCGACCACAACACCCCTGGTGGACGAGACACGGGACGGGGAAACGGGAAACACACACACCAGAGCCGGAACGCAGCGGCTAACGGAGACCCAGCCTGGCTGGCCGATCCTGACCTGCTTCCTGGTCGTTCGTGGGTTAACGGCGAGCCGGCTCCTGCCGGTGCGAGCCTGACCACAGCACCCTGACCACAGTTGCTGCTGGCCCGCTGGCGTTCACTGCACTTCACCCGCAGTGCGCTTCAAAATTCCAGCACTTGACTGTCCCGTGCCGCCATTGCTCCGTCACTTTTATACCTGCGCGCTGCCGCGGCTGCGTACTTTTCCATCGGCGTTTCCTTTTCCCAGCACCTACGCCGCGGCCGCGTCCTAACGGCGTTTCCTCCGGCGTTCCGGCCGTCTCTCCTGATTTTCTGCCGCCAACTCGCCAGATCACGCCATTCTCCCGTTGCTATCG
Source organism: Drosophila ironensis (assembly GCA_021223825.1). NCBI lineage: Eukaryota > Metazoa > Arthropoda > Insecta > Diptera > Drosophilidae > Drosophila > Drosophila ironensis. Next base: position 11,164 of record JAJJHQ010002410.1, read on the forward strand.
GCGTCCCGTTGCTATCGGCGTCCCGTTGCTTTCGGTTAGCAACTACGGCGCGGCCCGATTCCAACGGCGCCTTCTCCGTGTTCCCGGTGTTTCTCCTGCTGTCCGGGGTCGCCATTTTGCAGCTGGTCCGGGCGCCGGCTCTTCCCCACAGCTACTCTCCTGGGCTCCCGGTGCCCGCTCTTCCGCTACTTCACCACGCTGCTCTCCGGGCTTCGCTCTTCCCCACGCTGCTCTCCGGCTCCGCTCTTCCCCACGCTTCTCCCGTTAGGCGTGGGCTTTCCTCTCTTCCCCACGCCGCTCTCCGGGCTCGCTCTTCCCCACGCTGCTCACCGGCTCCGCTCTTCCCCACGCTGCTCTTCCTTTACATGCGCTTACGCCTATGTTTACGACTTTACTTACATGCTAATCTACCTCTAGAAATAGCATAAACTTAAGGTACATGGTATAATAAATAAAAACGCTGTAGTCGAGATTTCTCGAAAACAAGATACCATGTACCTCTTTTCTTTATCAACCATTTCTATTTTATTTGTTTTCAAATAACTCAACTTTTTTGTTTGTCGACAAGAAATAAATATTCAACAATAATTGTTTTTTCCTATTCAAAAATTTTTGTTTCAGCGCATTAACCGACAAATGGCAAAGCAACTAAAAACGTTAGCTGCAGAACGAAGTTTAGATATGGTTGAACTAAACTCAAGGCGATGCACAATAAATGGTAATACAGGAAAAACAACTGAAGTTGGAGAACTTCCTTTATCATCTGCTTTAGATCAGGTAAACAAACAGGAACAGACAGTCTGTCTGTCTTGTCCGTCTGTCTGTCCGTTTGTATGTATGAACACGTCGTTCTCGGAGATGGTAAGAGCCAGCGGTGTAATTCTTTTTGCTTAGGTCCGTTATATGTGTACGCAGGTCGAGTTTTTTTCAAATTTTTGCCACGCCCCTTTCCGCCTTCGTAATTTGCATAAAACTGTATTTTCATCCACATATTTGAGAATATCTCCTAGACGGTTAAAACTATGGACATCATTCTTCTTGCTTTAGATGTGTAAGTTATCTCAATCGTCTCTCCAGTGTTGCCAAGTCGATGTCCTTTGGGAATCCTTGGTCCTGGGAGTTATTAAGATCGTCAGTGTTGCCAAGTCGATGTCCTTTGGGAATCCTTGGTCCTGGGACCTATTAAGATCGTCAGTGTTGCCAAGTCGATATCCTTTGGGAATCCTTGGTCCTGGGAGATGAGTTATGGTGGAGGAAACTGTTCCTCTTTAATCATAGGCCTTGTGGCTTAATGAAGTTTTCAAGTAAGAAATCAATTATATGACGGCAAGTGCCGGAGCATTTATTCAACAGTCAAGGCTGCTATATAGAACAAAACTGAGGAACTTAACAGTAGCTGCTTAGTCGGCAGGCCGACCGCGTGACAGTGGGAAATGCTGACGATCGCAAGATGAGCATAACTCACCATACCGGGAGCCAGTGGAATCCAGGCACGGCCCCCAAAGGCGGGTATGCTGAGTCCGCATCTATAAAGACTAGGGTGATCCAAAAATCACCCACCCCGTCCTCGGTCGTCTTGAATGTTTCGGCAACCTGTTGCATTTCCCATGCATCTCGTCTCCTCCACACGAGATGGAGCAGGATGAAAGTGCTGATCAAAAAGCTTACTCCCACGCCGACAGCGATCCAGATGTCCGTTGATCCAGCCGACTTTATTTCGTTTTTGAGGGTTTGGATCGTTTCCAGGTTTTGGCTGTTCATCCTCTGAAGCATTGGCATACTTAGGACGTGGTTATGCCCGATAATGTTTAGCAGGGGGGAGGCCGCCACGCCCGCAGTCTTTCTTATGCTTTCGCGCCGGTTCAAGTATTTTGTGCCGTTTATAAAGGCTAGTCGCTCAAATGTTATTAGATGCGTGCCATTTGTTTCTATATTGGGGCCGTCATCCGTGCTGACTATTGCCGGACACTCATTGACTATCATTATACCATCGTCTACCAGCGTTATGGGGCTTAAGTGGCTGGCCTGCGTTTCGCAATGCGCCGTGACCCCTGCGTGTAGACCTCGGGCGCAAGTGTCCTGGGTTGCCGGTTTGCAGAATGCTCCGTACATCGTCGACACGCAATCAGTGATCGCTAAGACTCCTTGGTTGCACTCAGCTACCACGTTGTCCCGTAGTTGGAGAACGGTGTGTTGGTGAGAAACGGGGAAGACGGTGACCTTTTTACATATAAATTTTATCTTAGGGTATGCAATGAGCACGTGAATTATATTGTCGGACTGAAGGACTTTAATATTAGATGCCTCTATTAGGCTGATAACGGGGACCTCTGTGGGATGATCAACTAAAACGGACTTCAAATCTTCATGGTTAAAAATGGCAGGGTTTATGATATTTGATTTTGCAAGTGTGACCGTGAGCATCAGATTCTGTATCTCTGTAATTAGCATTCTATTTCTGGCCAAAAGAACTTCGTATAAATGGGGTGCGTCAACCAGGTTATTCTTTTTGGCCTTAATGATTTCGTTGACAGCATCGGTTAGCTTGTTAATCTTCTTTTGCGTTTCGGTGTTAATAACTACTTGTCTATTGTTTGATTCGATTAACCGGGACTCGGACATTTTTAACATTTCGAGGTCAGCGGCATCAGGTGTGCCCGCTACCACTTTTAACGCGGTTCCTAAAAGTCTAGGCTTCTGGCAATGCGGTGGTGTACCTTTAGTACGGATAATATATTTCTATGATCAGTACAACATCTAACAATTTTCGCATGTGCGATTGTGGGAAGAAAGCGGATAATCTAGCTGTTTCGTCTATCATAATTGAAAACTCCGTCAAATTGCTCGAATGCCTAAAGTAATTCCTATGTTCCCATACCAATGCAGTTCCGTCGGTTATGGGGATGTACCGGGCGTGAGTGTAGTTTGTCACTCTAGCGTTAACTACTGCTAATATTGTTAATATGATTCCCGCGATCCTGTAAGAAAATGACAAGTTAAATCTAAGTTTGTGTTTGTGTTGGGTGTGTTAATTGGAGAAAAAGGTTACTTAAGGTTGTCCTTGTGGACTACCCTCCCTCCAATGAGGACCGCTGTCCCCAGGTCCGCTTCTACGTGTTTTTCCGTGTATAACGGAGTTAACTTATTGCCTAGTCTTTTATTGTTTTTTAAGTAGACTCTTTCTCCTACCTCAAATATTCTATTTTGTCTTGATGGGTTACACCTGTCAAGATTATCTCTCTGTGCTTTTTCAATATTAATTTTTATTGCTTCCTTAACTTTTTCGGAAGCGGAGTGGATTACATCAATGGGTTTTTGGTTAATGACCGAATGTAATGTTTTATTATATTCAACGGTCGCCCGCATAACTAGCTCCACTGTATCATTAATTTGCTTATCCATTTTGATGCACCTCGCTATTTCTGTTAGGGTGCTGTGGAGGCGTTCGATTTGCCCGTTTGAACTACGGTGCAGCGGGGGTGAATTTACCACATCTATGCCATACTGATTTTTGAGTAACGATATGATCGTTTCAGAGCTGAAAGACGCTTCGTTATCACAGTATATTGTCTTTATATTTGGGAACAAGTTTATTAATTGGATGATAGGGATTTTCACGTCTACTATTGCCCTAGACACTATTGGCTGTACTACCGCAAATTTGGAGAACTTGTCGATGGCCGTTAAAAATAGTTTTTTATCGGTGGAAAAAATATCAATATGCAGCATTTCGCCGACGTTTGACGGAATTGGAGTTACCCCAAGTTCTTGTTTCTTGGGGTGTCTGTCATACTTTGCTGTAGTGCATATTTTGCAATTTGTCACTATTTCAGTAGCTAACTTTGACATTTTTGGAAAATAATAGTCGCGGAGGACTTGTTTGATATTTTCCTGGGCAGCTCTGTGTGCACGATTGTGCTCTGCGGTGATTATTTCAATCTGCTCACTTTTATTAGAAATGTCTGACACAAAGTTCTTGCAGTGCCAAAATTTCGTAGCTGAAAATTTGATACTAATGCATGTTGAATGCTTGCCAATGTTGGCAAGTTACAATGAATAGCGTTGACAACTTTTGGGTTAATGATTGGTCTTAATGTTTCGAACAGGGTCGATTTTTCCGTGAAATGTATAATGTGCCGGCATTTATTTCCGAAAAATATAAAGTATCGCTTTAAGGAATACTTTGCCTCTTCTAGGACTATCTGATTTCTGAAACAATTTAGAGGTTTTTCCGTTGTTTCTATCGTATAAGTGCTAGATTCTTCACTGTGAACTGTTGCACAATCAGATTCGGGTTCGTTTTGAAGGGCGTTGATGTTTTGTCGCGAAAGTGCGTCGGCAACAAAATTTTCCTTGCCTGGAGTGTATACGTTTTAATTTGTCATTTGGGTTCTTGTCGGAGACAGCGAACGTTAGCGGCTTATGATCTGTGTAGACTCTTATGTCACGAGTGCCATACAGATACTGCCTTAATTTTCCTAGAGCCCAGACTATAGCGAGTAACTCTCTTTCGTTAGTTGCGTAACGTGTCTCGCAGTCTTTAAGGGTTCTGGATATCATCGTTATGGGTTTTTTGTCTTGCGACAGTACTGCCCCGATGCCGTAAGCTGACGCATCGGTTGTCAGATCGAACGGTTTCTTAAAATCTGGGTATTTAAGGGTGACATCTTCTGATGCCAAAATGTTTCGAAGTCTATCGAACGCGTCTCTTTGCTGATCGTTAAATCTTATGGGTATTTTCCTAGACATGTGTTTACTTACGGAACCGTTTTCTCCCTTAAGGAGGTCGGTTAGTGGCCTGGTTATTGTAGCGAAATCTTTTAAAAAACACCTATAATAGCTGGCTAGTCCTAAGAATGATCTTAGTGAGAATAAGCTTGTCGGTTCTGTGTATTCCTTAATGGCTGTTACCTTTTCTGGGTCAGTTGTAGCCCCATTTCGGGTTACCACGAAGCCGAGGTATTGGACACTTTCTTTAAAAAAATGGGTTTTCTCTTTCGAGATGGTCATATTGGCTTGGCCTAATTTTTTCAGGACCCAGTCAATGTGACTGACATGCTCTTTTTCGTTTTCCGAAGAGATTATGACATCGTCAACATAGACGTAGCACGACTTCCCTATCTGTTCTCTCAATATGTCATCGATTGCCCTCTGAAAAATGCTACCAGCATTTTTTAATCCAAAAGGCAAACGGCAGAATTCATATTTGCCTCCGTTGACTGAAAAAGAGGTTTTTTCACGATCTTGTTCCGCGAGGAAAATTTGGTGATAACCAGATTTTAAGTCTAGAGTTGTAAAATATTTGGCTTTGCCAAGGTTTGCAAGTATTAACTCGATACTTGGCAAGGGGTATTTATCAGGAATGGTTTTTTCGCTTTTTCCTATCACCTGTCTCATCTGACCCTTTTTTATCGACCACCCAAGTTGGATTATTATACGGTGATCTCGACGGGGTTATGATATTAGACTTCGGTAAGTCTTTTATTTCTTTATTAACGAATTCTGCGACACCCATTGGGTGCGGGTACGCTTTCGAGTACACTGGGTTGTTATCCTCAGTGCGAATAGTAGCCACAACATTTGTGTTGTACGGCAACGTTTGATTTGCGTCGGAGAAGACTTTAGATCTTTTTTTCATCATTTCGATAAACTCCTTTTTTACCGATTCTGGAACGACTATGTCCTTTATGTTGGTAAAGTTTACATCGTTGCAATCAAGAAACTGCAGGTCCTCAGACACGGAACCATACAATATTTTTTTAGTTTGCATAGTGAGGGTGGCTCCCACTTGCGTTAGCAAGTCGAAGCCTATGATCCCGTCAAATGTTGTTAGGGAATCTAATATGAAAAATGGGGAAGTTGTTCCCAAGACATTTATTTGGCACTTTTTATTTATGCCATTGGATCCGTGAATTGTATTCACGCGAAACGGTGAGGCTACTGGCGTTATGTTTTTAAGCTCCTTTACGGGCTTTATATAACTTCCCCTGTATCAATAAGAATTTTTAAAGTCCTCCCAGCCAACTGTCGTTCGATGAACGGTAGCCGGGACCGCTCTCTAAAAAATTAAGAAGGTCATGGGAGTCGATCGAGTCGCTGTCTTCCATTGCGCTCATCGCGGCTACCGCAGCATTCTCATACTCTTGGTCGTTGGCGCTAGCGGTCTGCTCGATGTTGTTAAGCCGCTGACGCCTTTGATCCGTTACCCTATCAG